>CAVNZL010000142.1:4577500-4667500 GCA_963693355.1 Pontia daplidice
TGACAGACAATTATCATTTTACTACACAATTATAATTGCAGTTATAATATGATAATTGTGTGAAAAACTTAAAGATTTATATGTATATATTATATGTTGATGTTTTATCTTAGGATTTTAGAAAAACCTAAATCTTTATAATAAGATACAAAATGACATGCCAGCAATGTGTCATCGCCACTCTGTTGAGATACGAAATTATAAGAGTGCTTGAGCATTGAAAAATCTAATATCCGCAAACATACTACTAAATTATTTTTTTGGATGGTATAATGTGCACTTATAATAAATTAAAACTAAAACTAAGATTTCATGATCCATATCCAATTAAAAACATGTAAATAATGAAAATATAAAAAATAAAATTTAATCTTAAAAAAACACAAAATATTATTGTAAACAACTTTTTTACAAATAGCATTTTTAAGGATTTTACCTAATAGCATTTCAATTGTTCATATTATATCATATTGGGACGATATGTCAGAAATGTCAAAATACGTTGAAAACACATTGATGCAATAGTAAATGGGTAGAATAGCAGTATCAGTATCAAATGGACGTGATTTCTGTGAATTTGCATAATGTCAAAATTAATTAGCAGAATGGCAAAGGACTGATACGCTATCAATGTCTTTTCAGATTTGAAAACAAGTCTACCCCTAGGCGTGCGTGTCATAGAACTACGTCTATAAATTGTCATTGATACAAAATTCCATATGATTTTCAATTTTGAATTTCAAATACTATCATAACGAACGTTAGCTTATTTTGAGCAAGTATAATTCCATGGACGTCGTATCAAACCCAGTACTAGGCTAATGAACGAATGATTAGGTGGGAATACATAATTACGTACAACTGAGCATAGCGAATACGAAATAAGTAAGCAAAGACTATATATCTAGTTAGCATTAGTGTGTATTGCCTTGAACAATTCCTAATGATCAAAATTAACGACCACGGGGATACGAAAGTAAAATAAAATCCTCTCTAGTCTCATTACAGACACGTGACACGATTACTAATTGCAAACAAATTAAATGCATCTTAGTGTTGTCTTTTGTTTACTTTCTAACCCCTGTTGCTCTTAACGATTTTACGTGACGTAAAAGATTTATTTTAAAAATAGAACACTCTTTAGCATTATACTCCGAACTTCAATATTTAATCCCACTTACGTCTCCTACATTATCCCATGTATACACACGCAATAAGCAGTAACTTCTATAAATTCGGCCTCATACAAGCAATGTGAAGGTAAAATACGAGTGATTAAAGTATATTGTAGCACTTTACACCTCGAGATGAGAATGCGAATGTTCGCGGGTAAATAAAGCGTTTAATGAGTACTTAATGAAACTCGGGTTATGAAATATGATGGTGAGTTATGAGCGCGTCATCGCGAGATACTGTTGTTATCAATTAATGCTCTGAATATTTATTTTTAATGTTGAAGCATATTTTTAAATGAATATTTAGATATTTCTATGTTATAATGTATTTCATATTATATCGTGACTTTGTTTTGATAGTATGTGGATTGTATGTACTAATTAAGATCAAATAGTCTTCAATAGGTACTTCAATTGCGTCCGACACCTATTTCGCGTCCGTTTGGTTTCCGGTCCAAAAAATGGTGGAACATAATAAGACGGACACAAAAAAATTACAAATAACATTATCAATGAATAGAAGTCCTTGCAGGCTGCCGTGATACTTAAAAATAAACTTTTTGATACAAAGAGGTGCGATATGTCTAAATAAAGTACTTAGTTCTCATAGCTGCCTTGAATTTTGATACCTTGCGATTAAAATAACTTACAATATTATAATACAACTTGTTTCGAATACACAACATCAGGTTTGTCAATCTCCCAATGAGCCAGTGGGGTAGCTCAGGTCTCTTCGTCTGTTTTTTATATGTTATCTGTAAAAATGCCAATTTCGTGTTGCTATGGGTTGCCGAGCCTCTCACAAAGATTATGAAAATCCCACATCTTTATCACATCGTATTGAATTATCTCGCGCACAGAGGACTCAGTAGAAAATTACACGGTAAAAGCGGCAACAGCTTTTAGTGGAGTTTAGTAAGATAACACGTCAGCGAAGGCCATTAGACGCATCGCTTTTGAGATAGGTCTTGGCCCGCACTCAAAGGGCCACTTCGCCGTATTTTCATCCTACATGACATAGTATAATCTAGCTACTATAACAAATGATCCCCTAGTGAACGCTCCATCCTTTTTAGGTGCAGCCATGTTTATGCAAGCAATATTGAGTGGATTCTCATCAACGAGAATGTATTTTCATGTTACACTTTGTGATACCTTTTTTAAGCCAGTGTAAATTGACAACGGTTTTTGTGTACGTAATTATGATTATCTAGTTTAATATTTTCACAGGTACATTTAGCTAAAGCTATATTAGACATCTGTGCATATATTGCTACCAATGGTCAGTAGTTGAGTTTCTGTTAAGTGCACTTGAGTTGTCATCGAAGTGTTGGCCAATCCTCTTAGTGATCATGAATAAGCGATGGTGACTGATTGCACGTTATGCTGATGCCTTTGTAATAGATAGGGTCAAACGTAATAGAATTACACCTGTTTGAGTACAGCAATATACTGAAACTGGCTGATACGATTGCACCTGTATTAATTAAAATCCCTGTGCATATCATAACGGGCGAAAAGGAACATTTTACATTTATGCTCCTTATTAATATTAGCAAGATGCTATTTCCGACTGTCTTGGTATATGAAGCATTCAAGACAAAAATTGTTTAATTTGCACCAGATCCAGTGATTTATAATCTTTAGAAACATACAACGGACCGATATTATATAATCTACATTGTAATGTTAAGTTTGATTGGTTGCGCCATTACAGAGACTGCTGTTTTGAATCGAAAATTATATTTGTTGTGGTTTATTTATCAGATCAAGCTTAATTATATTATGCTAAGGGAAACAGCGCATAGATATGTTTATTTATTTATTAATTTAGTGTTTATTGCAAAAATGAACTAAACCTAATTAAAATTTGTAGTTTGTAGTTCACCTAATTAAAATATTGAAATAATAATAAAAGAAGAAAAAAGTATGTAATTTTGCATACATGAATCATATTCAAAGAATATTATTTAAAATTTTTACGTTTATAATATTTAATTTGAATAGCATTAAAATATTATTTTCAGTATTTGTCCTCTTAATGTATAGCTTAAATTATGATTCTAATTAGAATAATTATTTATAGCTGCTATTTTTTAGATCAGCTCATACAATTTGTAATTACAATGATCTATTTTTTTTTTCATATCGCGATCAAACAAGATTAAAGCGAGTATGATTAAAGTGGAAGCTCGAGTTTGCTCTCAGTTTATATTGGATCTGAAATTTAACCGTTCTTAGAAACTTTTCTGTAACATAAGCCTCTCAAACATCCCTTCGAAGTTGGGAACTTTCTGGTTTTCTCTTTTCGATATTTTTACCAAGAATAGTAATTATTCAGCCCATGCGCGTATCCTGAAAGGCCAGCAACGCACTCGCAGCTGGGTGAATGTCTGTCGGGGTTGGTGTTTTATCAGATTTGCCTGGTGATCGTAGTTTATAATTTTAAAATATTGCAAGTTACATTCAATAAATTTGAAGACTTACGCGGTGATTCCGACTCCCTCAGACGGTTTTGAAATAAGCGCTAACTCTCGAAACTAAAACATAGCCGTAGGAATTTCGCAGAAATATTTTCCAGAAAATATATACTGAAAAAAACTGTAAAAAGAAAAAATAAAGACAATGGTGCGGGTCTTCAGAACATTAGACGCTCTGCTCATGGTATTTAAATAATAATTTCATACTCACCCTTTTTAAGTGGCAGCTATACAAAATATTGTAAAGAAAACCCAAAATCTCATGGCACAAACTTAAAGAACTACAACGGCGCGATTAAAATTCTACATAACCTTCGCTTATATTTTAATTTAAAAATGAGGTCTGAAATGAGAGTATCTATGTTACATAATATACAAAATTGATTATTTTTTCACCGGTCATTGAATCAGCCCGTTAATTTTGTATTTATACTACGTATATTAGTATTGAGCTATTTGCATTGCTCGTATAGAAAACGCCAAACTGAAATCAGCAACTTGCGAAAAAATCTTTTAATCCAATTCAAACGCCGCGGACATCGGTAAAATATATTTACAAGTAAAATGCGTTTTTCAAGATTTCAATAACGGAAAAGACTCTTTTTAATAATTTAAAGAGTAACTTATTTCATGAAATTCATGACGAAGCGAATTTTAAAATGGGACAAGAAAAGTACAAGGAAGCTATTTTCTTTGAGAGATTTCTTTTTTATGCTGTCATAACGCTGCTGTGAAAGCTTCAATTTTTAATAAGGTAATACCTTATAGTTTCGTGTTTATAACAAGGGAGATTAATTTCACATTGTTGCTAGCCATTAAATTATAACACGATATTATTTAGCACTTTGAAGTTTGAACTGGAGGAAGATTATGGATGGTTCTCAGATTGGAAAAGTACGGTTATTCATTTGATGACTTTTGGGAATGGGGCAGGGGATTCTAATTCGTTATTTATCAGGCGTTTTATTAAACATCTGAACTAAAGCTCTTTCATAGGAAATGAAATTACTTTGCGAACCTCGAAACAGCTGACAGCCACCAGATGGTTATCTACTAATAGGGCGGCAAATTTATGAAATTTGCTTAGTATTGAACATGTTCCAGGTCAATCATCATGTTAGTTATAATGTTATAGCTTGGGATGTAAAAAAATATTCGTATGCTGTGAGTTGATTTTTATCAGTAAACTTGCTAAAAATATTATATAATAATTTAAGTTTTCAATCTTGCATCAATATGGCGAAACTGATGTGAAATGTTACATTTAAAAACCATACGTAAGGGACAATATTATGAAATTTATTTTTGTTTGAAAAATAAATACAAACCAAATTTCAGCTTTAGTCATTTATTTGTCTCAATTCACATGAATGAACGCTGTCACCCATTTGATTTCTTAACCACATGAAATAATGTTATTTGGCAAATAACATCGAAACAATTTTTGGTGAATAGAGTTATAATAGATTCTCCTCACTTATAGATGCTGCTGGAAAATTTTTTTATTAATATTTATCTTATTCAAGAACGTCAATCAAACTTTACTATAATTTAAAGAGCTGTCAACCCACTCTTTCTACATGAAGATTGACATAATTGAGAAAGCTGAAGACGAAATCGTTTATAGTGGTGAATTCGAACGGAATTGCCTATGCACGAAACCAAATAGTACGTAGTGGTGTAACAATGATGGGGATTCCTAATGCAGCAACTTTTATAAAAAGTAACATTCGAAATAAAGCAGCATAACATACGAAATACATTTGGAATTTTTGAAATATTTGAAAACGAGATAGTTACTTGAGATTCTCGTTGAAGTGATACTCAATGCGCGATACCCTTTTCGCCATCGATTTTTGATGAAGACATGCAATTTTTCTCAGTATTCAGCCAAGTGCAATTCTAAATTGAGTATATAGAAAGAAATACTCCTTGGTTCACAAACATGATAATAATGAAACACACGACCTCAGATCGAGAAGTCCAAGCTCATAGGCTCACGTTGCTCTAAGCGATAAAATAAGTGAATTACATTAGATATTATACCCCTATTCAGTCAGCCAGTCTTTAAGCACCAATTGCACCATTGTACCCTAATTCAGGTCCTATTTCATGACAGCATAAATACAGACAGAGTCGAAAGAGCTAATTAAGTGTGCCGACAAATTTTACGAATGTAATATATAGCGAAACGTATCGAACTACGGCAATTTCGTTCGCTTATCAAGTCAAACTACTAACAAACCTCATCCATCATACATAAGCCATGCGTCGACATTCAATAAACAAAGACATAAACTACCCTTTTCAAGCACTACTAATGACCAGCACCGACATTTTAGAAAAGGGTCACTAATTTATCTAAACAGAGTTCAGTTGGCAAGTTGCCCTTAATTGTAGTTTAAGTTACTTGCGCCAGCTGGTATTGTTCTTCGTAGGACCACTCAGTGGTAATTAGCTGGTGCAGTGTTTGCTGAGTAAACTAAATATTTAATGTCAACAAAGGATTCGCTGAACGTCTTAAGATTCCAATATTAAGATGAAGAGTGTTAACCTTATTCATAAATAGTACATTAGTATTTCTACTCATTCATTTGATTTTTAATAGGATAATAATAGTGAAAAACTATTATATTGATGTGCAAAAAAAGAAAAGGTCAAAAAAGGTTGAAAACGAAATTCTAGAGTCACTTAGGACCACTAAAAGAGTAGAAATTAAAGTAAATAATATAATTTGGAAAATTAAAATTTATAAAGATTATAAGTTACTCAATACTATAAAGGAGAATGTTTACATCTCAATGGATCTTTGCTACAAAATTGTGCCAAAAAAAAAGCCCACCCTAGAGGCAGACACAAAATTTTCCGAATTTTTTTAAGTCTTAAACTAACAGTACAACGGTAATGTAATTTGCTATTAAAGAATTCTATTCCCAAACCCCTTACAAATCTAATTTTCGACTTTTTGTATTTATTCAAAGGCTTTCTTATTCTGAAAACGTTACAATGCTCTTTCCTTGTATTCAACGGAATGTTCCTAATTAGATATAAGTGGTGGACTACAGAGAACTTGAGAGCACGGACGTAAATGAATACGAAGTGCCAATTAGTAATCGTAGACTCTTCGCTTTTGATTTTTGGTTTAGAATTTAAATAAATAAGTGTAATGGTTTTTCTGCTACAGACTGGTCATAATTAAGTATTTACTTTAAAATTAATAATTTTTATTATATCTACACAGGTTCCTTAAATCATTTAAAATTGGTTAAAAATAAAAAATAGTAAAAAATGTAACAAAATTCAAACCGAATCATAAATTCATCTCGCGTGACCTTTCACAGACCACTAGTTTATACTACTGGTACAATAAAATCATATATTTCCCTAAAATCTCGTGTTAAAAATGTAAAATATTCGAATCGGGTTCCACCTTTCAGCGTTCGCCCAAGGGGGTGATCGTAGGAGAGCATTACCCTTCGACGACCATTATGTATATACCAGTTGTTTTTGAGATTTTATCGTAGAGGTTGAATCGTAAAAGTTTACGCATTTTTAAGTAAGTAGAAGGCTTGATATATTGCACATCATAGTAACCGATAAGGGACCTTATACTTTAAACTCAATAAAATGTATTGTTGATTGTTTTTCACTCAAGAATTTTTTTAATTTCTTAATTATTTATTTAATTTCTTTAATTAGTTTTAAATAAAATGAGAAATACATTTAAACAAATATTACCGGTATATTGTGATTACCTTAGGAATACATAAGTAAATGTTTTAATAATCATAAACCTAATTTAAGTGTATGAATTAGTTGCTTCTTTATGTGCTCCAAAAATTTGGCACTTGTACTAAGAAATCGCTTCGAAATCCGGCATAAGGCACCATTCACATAAACCACAAATGTAGCTAAAATAGAAGCGTAAACTGTACCCGGAGACACTATAATAATTCTCTAAAATCTACTAACCAGGAAGCTGGACCACTGCTCCTACTAAATCAAATATTCCCTGATTCAAAGCTTTGCACACGAGCTTTTCTTTATGTCCTCGTAACGCAAATCTCCGCTATTTTTCTCCTCTTTCACTTGTCCCTTCGTAAAAATGAAAATTTATTGTTTGTGTAAACGTCTCCACTGACCGCTAATGAAATGTGCTCTTTGCTTTGCGGCGCTTTGTAAACTGTATTACGAGATATTTGCCCTTTAGATTAATGGATACAATATATAGCTGAGAAAATACTTGAAACATCTTGTGGCCCTTAAAAGCTTTTGTTGACTTTAAAATTTGAATGATATCTATGTGACGTCAAGATTTGACCACAATTGATTTTATCCCGATATGAGAAAATTTTACGTTGTTTGTTACTAACGTGTTTATACTACTTGTACACAGTATTTTATTTTCAAAACTCATTAATATTTCATTAGAAATTAGATACGTTAAATTTATTTGCGCTCAATGTATCTAATTGTTACATTAAAAAAATATCAATATTTAAGGAGAATCCTAAATTTTTTGGCAAGGAGGCTCATTACACAAGCTTGTAAGAATCATTAAAATTTATAACACTCACAACTTTTCCTAATGAAAACGCGAAAAGTTTTCTAAATGTGGCCATTACAAAAATCTTTTGAAATTTCAATTACTTATTAGCTTTTTCGATGAACGTGTATTTCTTTTAATGTTATACTAATATTTATCTGGCTTAAGAATGGATTATCGGAATTTGAAGATATGCTTATAGGTTTATTCAAATTAATATTGAAAATGTATTTACGTTGTTCTCGTAAATTTATTAATTGAAATGTAAAAACATATGTCCAAAGTTTAAACTACTAAACCAATTTATCAAGTCACCCTACTGTGGGTTTTGGAATTCGGTCAAAAACACTACTTAATTAAAGGCATACGTAGTAAGTTATATACAACGTACCTAAGTCTAATCTTTTACTGAAACTAGTTGGTTGGTTAACTTGATATTCGTGTTAATCCTCACGACTCTCAAGCTTTGTTGATTACGAACTAAGTTAGAACTTTCTTTTGAGTTATTAGTAAGGTTGCGGCTTACCTTCTTAACTATGTATAAAACTGCTAGTTTTGTAATTTATGTTTTCCGATTTTTCTTAGATATAATTGATGTGTTTATGTAACAAGAAACTAAGCGCTGACACGCCTTTAATACACACGTCCTTGTGAGTTCAATATCCGGTGAAAAATGTTTCATCCGTTTCAGAAATTTCATTTTTATTCTTCAACATTTTATTCGTAGCAGCCCTTACAGTACCTAGTTTCGTTGTAATATTCTAGTTCTGCAATATTCAAATTTCCATATCCGATGTTGAAAGACAAATTCATCAATACTAAATTAAAAATTCAAAGGATAATAAATCATCAATATAGACATACATGCCGAGACCAATCCTCCGTCTAAATTCATATGCGTTTTCTGTTATCCTCATAAATAATTCATCGGCATCAATGCAATGGTGGCTTGATATCGCTGCAGGTTCATATTTCACGGGACAGTACGTTGCATGTAATTAATGGCCATCCAAACACCGTCTCTAGTCAGTAGCAAACTGATCTTTATTGCTGCTTAATACATTGTAAGCAATTGCAAACTAAATGGTTACTGTATTACCTTAGGCTGTATTTCTGTACCTAATGTATCTTGGTACGCAAAGCACTACCACCCTTGCATCATACAACCTATCGGCTCATTTCATACCAGTTTCCTTCATAACTTTGGTACTAGGAGAAGTGTGTCGTTTGTTCATCAATTTGGACTGCAAAACTAAACGTCGGCCTTCAATCTTTGTAAATAAGACGTATATTTTATATGACATCACGTTCTAGCCATATTTCCTTCCTTCGTCTGGAATAATGTCGCACATTAGCCACAGTTACAGTGATTAAATGAGTCGGTAGTGGAGGAAAGCTATAATGTATCACATACAAACATCCCTTTGTTCACTATTCTCTCGTTTCGTCATATTAATCCACTTTATTAATGACTAGCGGCTCGCGATTTTACGCTTATATTACACTCAACAAAGCCACTGTGTGACAGTATGATCTTGTTCTATTTTCGATATAATGCGTGGGTTCTACTTTTAAAAATACCTCCTATATGAGATTAAAAAAACCAGATATACGAATTCTTTATTCCTTAACACTCACAGACCGGTAGGTCGGATGCACGACACGACTGAAGTATAAACACTCTCAACTTCCGAACAAAGGGTAGCCCCTTTCAGAAAAAAGGCAATGACATTTTCAGATTGCTCTTTCGTTTTATTTATTAGCTTATTACTAGGGTGGCTTTAACCAAGCTACACTTTATAAAAATAAACGCTCGGAACATATCTCGTCTCAATCGTCGCTCGTCTTACTACTAGCCTTGATATATGGCGTGCAAGACATGGATAACCTCAACACAGTTACTTATAATCAAAATGTATAGATTAAAATTCATATGCAGCTTTAAAATATAACACGATTAGTCCTACTTTCATAAGCTTTCTTGCGTTGCAGATTTGTTAAGTATTAATTAATGTAATTTATTTCATAATAAGCTCTAAAAATAAATTTGTAATGGAAAGGACTTTACAATAAAGCCTTTTGATTTCTTATTTAGATTATTATGAGTCACAGGCTAAATAAACTAATTAAAAAAAAAACGGAAACTATATACTACAGATTTATATTTTCTGTCTTAAAATATAAGAATGTAATCAATTTACCGAAGGCATTTTTAATAGTTTTTATTTCAAGACGTTTCAATAAAACATTTGCACTATAAATATTATTCTTTGTACAGAAAGTCAATCTTCCATAGGCAGTGACAATGTGGACTTTTGAAATGATAAACATTTAAAGGTTTCCACATAAATCGTAACAATATGAGTCAGTTAAATATTGCAAATAAGCTCAGTTTGGGGAGCCCCGAGTGACAATATTCAAGTGTTTCATGACAAACAAGATGTAGGATCTGAGACCCTTGAATCTATAAAAGAGATGAATGTCCAAGAGTTAAATCTGTGCCTTATTGTCGTTGTTTAATGTTTATGTTAAGACATTGTATTTAAATAAGATAAACTTGACTTTTCATAGCGAGCTTCAAATAAATGATTTTCTCTAAAACATAAAATACATACAAACATAAAATTTAAAAGGTTCTAATTCCTGGTTTCAAATATTATGAAAATTTAAAACATGACATTTGTTAAAAGAAAAGGATTGAATTAGCAGCACACTAAAATCTATATTATATGCTATATCTGTAGCTGTACCAATGTTAGCTTAATGCCTTTGTAATCTGGCTGCGCATCAATAGATTTTTCTTAGTTTGTGCGCAATTTAATACTCTCTCGTACTTCAATTGAGAATTAACAAAAATAAAATAGTCTTATCATTGTATACATTGGTCTGGGGTCCATCAAATTTATTTTATATGCTTTATAAGCTGAATTCATGGAAATTTAAGCGAAGATTTTTTCTAAATTTCTTCCAACGCATACGGCAATAATAATTAATAATGACTTTTGTAAGACTTTATTATTGATATAAAGATATCTAAATTAAAATAAGCCGAGTGAATATGTAGATTCTGTGATGTTTGCGAGAGATTAGGCGGCAGGCACCTACAAACAAAATAATTTAAGCTCTATATTTACATCGATAGAGTTGAAAATATCCTTTACAGTTTCGTTTTGTAACAAACGAAATTGACTCCTAATTGCACTAAAAAGTATAAAATAAACAATCCAATATATTTTAATGTATATTTTATGCAGCTAATGTGTAGTCAGTGCCAAGTCAAAAATGTAATTTATCGAAATTGTAATTAGTTTTGTTTTCTAGTTTTGTGAATTTTGGGGTCAGCTTTATACACAAGATAACAACTTTTACAAGTCCATACGCTTATACAATTCCGAACGCGTCCAATTAACAAGCGGTGGTAACAATGTTTCATACAGAGATAGAGCTGCTACATAAATTACTAAGGCAATACTGCAGTGTCCATTAATGGCATATTAAGTCTATCAATTGAACCGGACTTGATCGCGCTAATCTAAAACAGTGTTGCCAATTTCTCATGTACATGTTTTGCTGACTGGCAATATATCTATTATTTGATTTAGTGCCTGCGAAAAATAAACCAAAGATTACAACATACACCTTAATAGAATTTGTGTATCTATTATCCGTGATCTGCTTTATAATATATTCATTAAAAATATATATGATAGCATATTTTTTCTGTTCTGTTAGAACAACTATAAATAGCTTACCTTTGAACTAACTGACAGTGTATGAAATGTACTTATTATTATTATATTAAACTGTTTAATTAAACCCATATAAACGACACAGGAAGGTCACAACCATTAATTATTCCTTCCTGTGCGTGGCAGTCACGTTTCGACTATTCTAAATATATTGGTTATACATCATTCTATTTTTCATAGTAGGAGTACTACGCTGTCATCTCAATGTAACTGAATACAAACAACAGAAATAAACAAGATAATAATATTTTAATGACATACACCATTCGCTCCGATAGAGGGTAGGTAAATGACATGCTCAACCTGGCAACACTGCAGCTATAAATAACACGACATGAGAGCCTGTGAAGTGTTTCCGCATCGCTTCCTATTCCCAAAGGGACGCGATTTATGTCAACAGAAAAATTACCCGTTTCTGTTCTCTGTTGGACGGTGTTGTCCGATAGTTTATTGGCGTTTTTATGATCTGTATAACATGGATCCTTCACGTAGTGGGATTGAGAAAGAAGCTTACTATCGGAAGGAGACAATAAAATAATGTGACATCAAAACTATAAGCTATCGATACATATTTGAAATCATTATTATTTTTAAATTAAATATTTCTGCAAGAGGATATAATGTTTTCAAAGCCCATACAGCTCCGGTGTCTAATTTATTGAGGTAATGTATGTAGTAAATGGACTACAAGTGTGTGTGAAGATCTATATTTTACTACTCGATAGTTTCCAGTATTAACCACAATTTAACACATAATTAATTTTTGGCAGCGAAATGCTTAGGAACTTCTTTAAACAAACGAGGATTGCATTATTAATGCGACGTTACCAGTGCATAAAGTATGGTCAGTAGACATTATCACTCTCGCGTAAACCAAAAAGTTATGACATAGAAATATTATTAAAATGCTTAGATTTTGACTATACACGTTCTTCATACTTATAATCTTTTATCAAAAATCACTTTTTCCTCAAAGATGTTATATTTTAAGTACGTAAAGCCTTTTATTAGGTGAAAGAGAACGAGACTATTGAGTGGTTTGACTTTATAAGATAATGCTAAATTAATGTTTCTTCAACACAAAAACAGTATTGAAATCGTATTTGGTTTTTTGTAATAGAAAAAACTATTGCGGCTAAGTGCCTAGAATAGTACTTTTAAAATAAAATTTGTTATGAATTTAAGCCTATATTTACATTTTCATATCGATTGATATTTACGATGTTCATAGAGTGGCATTTCTATTAGAATTTCGAATATTAGAATTATATTTGGGCTAGTGATAAAGCCGATTTAAATGCATTCGCCGGCCGCTTTGTAGGAAATTCAGCTCGTTACACTCGTTCGCCTTACGTTGGCTTTGATAAAGCTATATATTTTCCCCATTTTACAACGTGGATTCCACGAAAATTGGCGGAGCTGGGCCAAATTTTCATAGTAATGATAGCTCATAAACATCGGGGATTACTTAAATATCGCGAACATAAACTGCTGAGATGACAGCTAGTGCTGATAATGCATGCTTTAGTATGTGTTTAACAGCCTGCATAGTGAAATAGTAAGTATATATCATAAATTACTAGAATGTATTATGGTTGATCGTTAAAGTAATGGATTGGTGAAATGTTTTTAATAAAAATAGTTATAATTTTGAAACATTGTCTACCTTAATATCGGAAATTATGGAACCTAGTTTTAGACGCTAAAGTATAATGAAATATTTTAAGTACCTTTTTGGTCAAGCGGCTACAATTCTATAAATTCTTGTGCAGGTTTATTTCCGTGAATAGTAAAACGGAATGCTACAGAATACAGTTTTTCGATACGGGGAACTGAAAAACCGTCAGCATTTAAAAAATAAAATTTTATTAATATAGAAATCAATTATTCGTTAACTGATTATCGCAAAAAGAATGCAGTCGATTTTTCAGTTCCCCGTATCGATATAACCTATCAGATTGACGTTAGCAAAAATATATTTACAGCGCCGAGAAAAATATGGACGAATTTTATTCTAGGATTTCAAAAATATTCAAACTACAAACCTTGTTTGTTGGTAAAATTTTAGGAGGGAGATCATCAAAGTATCTTCCAAACTCACATACAATTTGTAATTCAAATTTCTTCTATAAAATATAATGGTTTAAGTGTTCGACCCGCCACTAATATAATTGATTAATACAAACAATAATGACTATTTAAAATCGTGACAGACAGGTTCTTGCCAGTTCTTCTCCTTCAATTAAAATGTAGTAAAAACATAATAAAACTAGCTGATCCGGCAAACGTTGTTTTGCCATACATGTTATTTTAATTTTCAATTAATAAATAAAAAATAAGGGTTGATCGTAGAAGGGTGAAAATTTAGGATTGTATGTATTTTTGTATGTTTTATCATAAAAAAATAGAAACTAAAAATTTTGTCTAAAAAATAAAAAATAAAATTTAGGGGTGGACTACCCTTAATATTTAGGGGGATGAAAAATAAATGTTGGCCGATTCTCAGACCTACTCAATACGCTCACAAAGTTTCATGAGAATCGGTCAGCCGTTTCGGAGGAGTTCAAGTTCGAACCCCGAACACGAGAATTTTATATAATATTGTAAATCTAAACCATTCCCAGATCCCCTTGAACACACACAAAAAATTTCATCAAAATCGGTCCAGTCGTTTGAGAGAAGTTCAGTGACATACACACACACATATATAAAGATATTCATAAATATTCAGTGTTATATATATGAATAATTATTCCACCGCACACCACCGCTATGTGGAACCTGCTACTAATAGAAATATTTCCGAACCAATTTGACTTAGAGTCCTTCAAGAAAAGTCCTTCATCTAAAAGGCTGTCAACGTACTTGCGAGCCATCTGGCATTGTGAGTGTCTAGAGTGGTATATTATAAAAATATATATATTTTCCCTATCCACCAGCTAGTTAAAAAGACAAGACAACAATTTTACACATAACCAAGAGATTTGGCAAACTTTAAATAATACGATATACATTTAGAAGCAACAGCCTGCTTCTAACAAAAACTGTTTATTCAATATGTAACCAGCTCACGCCAAAATCAACTATATTGTAACGAGACAAAAAACTGTACTATAGAGAATCGTGTTTCCTTCAGTCCGCGAGTTGAAACTCAATTCTGGCAACAATTTCCATAGTTGCAGAAGTTCGCCCCTTAAATTCTATTACCCGTTGTCTACGGTCTTTGAACTAAAGAACTTCAATTATAAGACTTGGGCTACAGTCAACGAGAATAAGAGTATTAACGATATATGACGACAACTTTAATTAGAACCATAGTTGATTATTACTTACGCGTGTATTGAAAAGACAAGACACTCCTGCCACATTAAGTGTTAACTATCAAACCACAAGGAAGTTGCAAATTTCTAGCGAAACGAGGTTTTATTTTAATAATTACCTGGTGCACATGACTTAGTTATGACTTAGTTAATTCAGATCAAGATGTAGTTATAATTAAATTTAAGTGGATTACAATATAATTATATAAACGGATAATATTTTGAAATATTTATTTGAAGGTGGATTTAAATGTAATTTTAAATAATTTTTTAAAATGATTTATAATTAAAATATGTACATATTGCCCGTCACTTTCATTTAAAAATTGAAATAAGTCGTAACAAAGTAGGGGTACTGGAAAGTGTTCCTAGAAAGACAAATTAGAGCTTGTTAAAGTTTTTCATTTACTTATATTAGCGATAGTTTTAAAAATAACATTATGATATAATAATTTTTGGATCACATTTGAAATTTTAGCCTAACAATATCCGTTGCAGTCGCTCTATAATCGTAACAAGATATCTTATCCACTTTAAATATCAGAAGCGATACCATTTTTATTTTTTATTTTAATTTAGGAATCAATTTACATGTGCATTCACTATTTTGGCTATAATATACATACATATATATACTCTGACTTTTTGTGTAGGACTATTTAATATAACCATTCCCGTCATATATTACGTATGTATAAATCTTTCTTTCTGACAATTCACATAAAATCTTTATAAATTGAGGGAGCGGGCATTCATACATTCAAAAATCAATTTTTGAAGCAATCTGTATTTACATGTTAATTTTTATTTTCTAACACTCGACAGTGAGTGAGATATATAAGTGTAATATCCATCTGAAGTATAATTACTATTATCTATCTAGAAATGAATTATCAATGATTGTAACTTTCCATGGGCGGCGATATCAATTAACATCAGACAAACCTCGCCTCTGAGTAAAACTACGATCTCTTCGATTCGTTGAGGAATTAAAAAATAATAACCTGTTTATTTCACTTATGTACACTAAGATAAAAGCGCCCACAAAGGTTTGTATTTTAAATTAAACAGCGTAAAGGTTTAATATATTCATGCGCAGGGCGAGAAATGGCGTGATACAAACAGCTGTGATCAAAGATATACATGTCCTGGGAGCTTCGGAAGCCCGAGGGTTATCTGAAGACAATAATAATGGGGAGTATTTATAACTCAATTAATATACAGTGATATTTATCACCCAAAGAGCTTATTTATTTATTCTAATAAAAATAATATTCATTTAAATCATAATACTAACGATTTATACAATTCAAATTTAGAATATTCGCTTTGTGCATCGTACAGATAATACGAGTATTGGCTGATTTTTTTAGTAGAACGAAAATAGTGACAGAATGTTTTTTTTTTAAATAAAGAACGATGCTGCTTGACAGAATTTCATACATCATAACGTCATATAGAAATTCAAACAGGTTTAATAAGATATACCGCTTTAATCTCTTACAGGTGCATAGTATAGCGTGAAATGTAACAGACATGCACGCAAAGTGAGCTTTGTGCCACAAATTGATTCGCCTGGCAAAGGGTGGCCGAGATAAATTAGCTGAAGTTCCCTTTCAGAGCGTTGTCAGATTAATTTTATATCGGCGAACAGAAAGCACATAAGTTTGTATTAATAACTCTTGTGCTCAGGTGCGGAGATCGATCAAATGAGTAAAGTCAATAGAAGTTCAACATTCATCAACTTTCGGAAAAGAGCAAGCGATATTAATTTCTTCCCTCTATGAAATGAACATCTTATTCATTTTGCTTAATTCTTTTATTTTTTCGTATGTCATATAGTCGAGTATAACAATTGACTCCATGGCTAATAGTATATTAGTTTTTATTTCTAGATTAAGTACTAACTTAGTATTATAAGATTTTGAATGTACATACTAACACGTGGATCTTTGTGGTCTGACAATAAATTATTATTATTATAAATCGTCCACAGAGAGGCGAGTTGATTGGATTTAGACAGCTCCTAAGAATTTCTACTCGTGTATAAAAAAAGCTAAATTTATAATTGTATTATATTTTAACAACATTTTTTTTTAAAATAATACAATCATAAAATTTTCTTACAAATTATTATAACTTATGATTAGTGCTGAACAAATTAAAAAAAAATGTTTAAATTTAGAATGGATATTCTTTGAATATCGTCATAGGAAAGGTTGAATAAAAAAGAAAGCGTCAATTTTGAAGTCGATTAAAGATTAATAAATATTAATAAAGATTAAAGTTCGATTTGTATTTAAATTTTTACCATGAACATGTATGTGTAAATAGATAGCAGACAGCAAGCGAATAGTTAATGGCTTTTATAGCACGTCTCAAATAATTTTCATAATCTTCTGAGACGGTGTCGCGCTAATGGTGCCCTTAGGTACATAATTGGGCCAACCGTAATTATATCAAGTATTATTAATTCTACGTTCCATTCGCTTCGGGAAATTCAATATCGTAGGGATACCGCCGTTTGTGTCTTAATTACCACTAACCTCTGCGTATGAGTATATCATTAGGTAAGTAAATTTATTTATGCTCATATTGACTGTACCAGCATTCGAACCAGGGACGCTGCGGTTGGAAGTCGGGAATTGGGGGTGACCAATGCGCCGATTGGGATCACAAAAATACCGTTTTGTTACACAAAAGTAGATTGTAGTGTAAACCAATTAACAATTACCTAGTATCGTTTTTATAGTTTTTATCATCTATTTTATTTGGCGCCAAAAAAACCACGACGAGACTTAACCTTGAACCTTTAGAGTACCGTAATGCAATACATTATATAGACAAAATCAAATATAGCCTGAAACAATAACAATGAAAAAAAGATATTGTTTTTCTATATACATATAAATAATAATAACCCTATAAAATAAAAATAATATCTTTATATACAATAAATATGGTAAAAGAAAATTAATTATGAACAAAAAAAAGAATAGTGAATTTAAGGGCCTAGCAATAATATCAGAGGCTTCATCCAGAGTGTCTCTTTACTTAAATTATTATTAACCAGTTATAAACCAGCTTACATATAAAACAAAATAAATACTTAGATTAATTTAAAAAACAATAATATTGATGTTTAAAGATATACGTGAGCTATTTATTGCCCAAGGTTTCAGTTTAGTTACGAGTACTACAATCATTGCAACTGGAGTTAAGGAGTTAAAGTGAATCAATACAATAGTGACGATTCTCAATGCTTTCAAAAGCTTAGGGAATATTATTTGACATCAAAGCAATAGTCAGTGAAACAAGATGAGATTCTAAACCGTTAATGTTATACATAATATATTCCACAAATCTTCTTTCTAAGCCACAAAGAAGGCTTTTATCAATATCTACGGATTATTCTTTAATAGAATTATTCATGCCTTTCCTAACAACATTATTTACATTCAGATTACAATTTTAAAAGACATCGCAAATATAAAAGGCGAATTGCAAAAAGCTCAACGTTCACATAGGCTAATTATTACGACGACCACAAAATATATTATTACCTAAATATACTTAGTATACTTATTTATATGCTCGCTTGTGTCTTTACAGAAATACTAAATACTTCTCCAATGTGGCATACAAATTTGTTGTTAAAGTTTGGAGATTTTTTGATCAAGTCTTCTAGTACCATGTTATAGATTTATACTGAAGAAAAAAAATAGTAAGATATGTTAAGAATCGTAGACGTTTTTTTTTAATGACAATTATTTTGCCGATGATATTTTTTTTTTTTGTAAACTACATATTTTTCATATATGTGATATAAATCATAAATGATTAAAGTTAAAAAAACAATTTGTTTTGAATATAGCTTTGAAATATATATTCTAGATTCATTAAAATTTTGGGTACATCTTCAATATTGAGAGCTGTATGACATGTCAGAAAACATAATTTTTGATTAACCTAGTGTTTATATCATAATATCTTAAAATACTTTAGCAATGTAGATAACCCTTAAAAATACCGAAAATGATTAAAATATGTTTCAACTTAGTTTGTTGAAATTTTTTGCCAAGTATACAAAAACTGTGAAGTTTACATTTTTAATTGACATTTATAACTATACAGTATGCATTAATAAATATATTTTAAAATTGTCTGCGTTATCCCTTTTAATATAACTGAGAGGTCATATTAAATTTCTAAGCCTGGTCTATAGACAGCGTCGATGTCCATAGAAATAGTTTCGCTTAAGTCATTCGATGCTAAGCTACTACAAGTGTAAAAGTTCATACGAGTACGTTGAAAACTTATCCGCATCTAAAATTTAAATTTATCTTCATCAAAGTTCCACGATACATATTTACTACATGTGTCTGAGTGCGGAATCCTCCCCAGGCCACGGCAGTCAAAGGAATTTCTTTAGGCGATTATAACTCCTCATTAGCGAATTTAACTTCGAACAAGAATTTATCAATCCTCTCGGAATTGTAAAGACTATAACTCACTTTAAAGTTATGAATAAAGGTGAGCTCTCTCGGATTCGCTCTTTGGGTAATTTAAAGTTGACTGTTTCGGTTAATTACCAAGTTGTTACTTTGCACAATTTTAGTTCTTCTGCTTTGGTTTCGTCAAAGTGAATTTTAGTGTCCAACGCGGATCTTTTCATAACTGAGTTATACTGTTATAAGTACACCATAATATTTATTTTAGAAGTTGGAATTAGTGTCAATATAATGAACTCATCAAAACTATAATAGACCTTAAAGCCGTATCAACTGGCCGTTTCCTTTAGCGAACATTTCTACTATGCAAGGGTACTCAACCAATCTACAATTTTTTCTAGATAAGTAAGCGAGGTATTACCCAAAAATTCAAAGCCATTCATAATATTTTATAACAGTAACAAGCTTTATTTATTTTTTGAATCGAACCTCGGACCTAAACCAAAAACACAAACTTTAATTTGAGAGTTAATTCTCAAAAACCAATTAATTATTAAGTGGTCAGATTATCAAATCTCTTAATACGTCTTTGCAGCTTAGACCTCGAAATTTATAAGCAAAGTGCGTACCATAAAATTTACAATGCAAATTTGGAACTTAATTTATACTGATGAATTTCGCAAATCTTGAATCAAAATTATATTATGTGTTTAATCCAATCAGTATTTTATTATAATACGTTACGCATCCTATGTTTCTATTTCATTGGCTATTTTCATAGACAGATGAATGTAACACATTTACCGCTTAAATATTAAATGATAAACATCTTCATTCACTGATAGAAAGTTGATTTCTTTCCGATATTTATATTTCTCCTATGATCTGGTGTCGACTGCGCCTATACAAACTTTCTTCGACGTTAAGTAAACTAACTCGGGGCGCCTCGGGGAATTACCTCTGCCCTACAGTTCACTCGTTGCCTCTTTGTTGAAAAGTCAATGAGAAAACAAAAAAAGGTAATTTTTGTTTACAGAACTTTATCGCTTTAAGATATTCGTTTTATTTTTCTTCGAGAATCTTAACGTTGTTTTGAGAGATTTTTATATCAGAGAGTAATATTGTTTTTTTCTTTCAATTCTAAAGCTAATTAGGTATTATCCTATTCTATTATAAGTTATGTGCTACAAATTATATTTCAAAGATAATAATGTATGTAATCACTTTATTTTTCTAACCTACTTTATAATTAGTAAAATTCTAATAATATATTTAAATACGGGTGCTTTTCGGGATTGGATTCGAATTTCGAAACCATTTTGTAGATCTATTTCACGTGTGTGACAGTTACAGGCTTTATTTCATAAACCTGCGATATGATTATTTAAATTTCGAATACATTAATTACCATTCGTATGCGTGACTTGCTTACAGTTTTCAAAGGCGTCTAAGAAGTGCATTTTCAAGTTGCAAAGCCAATATGGAAACAATGTTGGCAGTGTCTCAGAGCGTCTTATAAACTTTCCCTTCCCTATACGTCTAAGGCTGCTTCCTGACATGTGGCTGCAGTTGGATTTGAAATATTACAAAGCTGATATGAATTCAAATTTCATGGAACATATTTATTACATTAGCATATAACGTCGGCAAATTAGGGTGACTCCCAAAATAGTATTTCTATATACGAGCAGATGTTAAACTCTTGTTGAATAAAAAAGTGTCATAAAAAGAGAGCGAGGTGGACTAGGACACGAAGGCTTCCCTTATATATAAAAACAGAAGAAAAAGATATGTTTTATGAGCCCTCAAAATGTTTGTTATTCTATTTTTCACTTATTGTTGCTACAGTAGCAACAGAAATACATAGTCTGTTAAAATTTCATATATCACGGTTCAAGGTAGACACTTAGACAGACAGCTAAATCGTAGTAACAGTCCTACGATGGGCTGGATATAAATGTGTAAGCATACACGTCCAGAATCATCGAACTAAAATCATATCTTAATCAATACGACCACAGCAATAACCAAATTGGGTTAGAATATAAAGAGATGTAAAAATAATACAAAATATATAAATTTAAAATCGTTCCCATTGCACTTTTTCAACTACACATCTCTAAATGCTTATTAAATCACAATATGTTACCACCTCCATCAGGAAGCAGCCTAACTTCAAGTGGTTTTAAGTTAGCAAAACTGAATTTGAAACTCTAATCAATAATGCAATTGGCTTTTCGCGTTCAATTTTATACGAAATTGTTATATATCACTATCTACACTAATATTATAAAGAGGAAAGATTTGTACCTATTTTTGTATGTTTGTAATGAATAGGCTCAAAAAGTACTGGGCCGATTTAAAAAATTCTATCACCAATTGAATGCTACATTCTTCCAATTTGACGTAGGCTATATTTCATTTTGAAAAAAATTAGGGATCCTTGGTAAAAGTTGAGTGAAGTTATCGGGTTAATAGTGATTTCAATTACAATTTAAATTTATTACTTTCAAGAATTTGCTTTTTTGAAAGAAGTTTTTAAAAAAAAGAAAAAAGTAGAAAAAGATACATAAACATTGAAGTGCGCAGTGTTTATATGGAAAGTCGAGTTAGCCTTGTGACCCACAGCCCCGATTTTCGATGAAACATGTAGGATACTTTTCTTGAAAGATTCATTTTTAAATAAATATAATAATTTATTAAAAACAAAGTTTATGCATTTATGCAACTAAATAATAAAACTTTTAAAATTGAACTTAGGTAAACCAAACAGGGTAATATTTCCTAATCCCTATAGTCCCCAAAAGTAGAAAAAATCTAATAAATCGTTCCGCCATATGTCCGGCACCTATAAACGATACGTATCAACAGATGGCGACAATGTGCTAACTTTGTGTATAAATCAAACCCTTTTAATGTTGAAGCACTATTAGTAATGTTCGGGTCAAGGAGCTAAGTGATATACAGGGGTCATAAAGATACCCATGGGCTACGGATAAGTACACCTACGAGCAAAAGATTAAGAACGGCCACCTTCGGAACTTTGTGAAGTTCACCTTTAGGGTGATGAGGTGTTTCTTATGTGCCACATGACAGTGTAACGTTGCTGTTTACACCTATCAATTATAAGTATAGGTAATAATAAAATATAAAAAATGTTGTATATTTTATTTAGTCTGTGCTTGAACGAAATTTATAAAAATGTGTAGTTATGTCAATAAAAGACAATATTGATATATATGTATTTGAAATACGTGGTAATGTGTTTTTGTTAACAAAAGTATATAAAGGTTATAAAAACCTTATAAAATATAGAAAATCTTTGCAGTGCAGTGTAGGCCGAATCAACGCTGTTATAACCCCAGAGTGAGTGGTATTGATTGACAGCCGTTTCCTTTCCCTATTTTTTGTTAGTTTACTTTCTAAACTCGTATATTTTTTTTATATAGGTTTATAGGCAAACAAATAAATACATTTTTAAAAGTAGAAACTGTCTTTTTCTGACTTTAATGTTTATAATATCAATAAAAACTTCAACATATAGTTATGTATATTAAATTGATTTTCTCACTGCAAAATTAATTGGTAAAAATCTGTCGAAAATATTTTCGTATTTGTAATACGTTGAAGAAACATTTAGCATCGACGTGGCAACATCTCAGTAGCACGAATATCAAATTCATAACCTTGATGGATATGAATTTGATATTCGTGCAACTTGAACAATATTTTTTAAAGTATTTCGATGATCACAAATACAGTTTTCTCAACCTCATCTCCACTACCGTATTGATTGTTTCTCTATTCGCTTATTAGGAACGGCTTTCTGCCCTTAACATACGTCGAATTTTGGCTCCTGCCGGTTTCACTGTGACATCTCAAACTGGTTTCCTTTACCTTTAAATTATTGCGTAAATTGAAAAGAATCGGTTCGAACTGCTTTTTAGCTTTTAATCATTACAATTCACATTTTTTCCTTAATAACAGAATAAGTTGAAGGCTCGTATTCAATTCCTTTGTACGTGATGTTATCAAAATTAATGTGTATTGATTGCTTACCTCATCTATTGACAATAATTTAAATAATCTCTATAATAGCTAGGAGAGAATATTAATATTCATTGGAATATTGCCTTCGAATTTAAACATTTGCTTATGTTGTAGCCATCTTAGATATTAAAATTACTACAATACTTCTGTTTCTAGTAATTTTAATAATGTCATTTATAAATAAGAAATTTATATTATGACCAAAACAACTTATGCGTATAAAAAGACCACGGTTTAGTACTAAAAAACAAGACGTATTACCCCAAGGTCCTCGGAATATCAACGAAATAATAATTGCTTCGAATTGGAAGATGAAGATTTATAGACGTTAAAACTTTACGGAACTTAAGAATCCTGAATGACAAATAAATTTGAAGGAACTTATTATCCGCTTGAAGCCAGTGTGTAAAAAATAAAATCAAACATCATTCCATCTAAATTTTAAGGAAAATGTGAAAATTTTAGTATTCAGACGACGCTAAAATCGAATAATGTAGGAGCACCCAACCACTTTGTTCACTGTGTTTAGCCGTTACACGACACGTACAGAGGCTTCGTACTGAGCTTTTACTATTGAGCCAATGATAAGGAACCGGATCTATTCAGTATCAAATACTGATACCATTTGTTTATGCAATATAAAATATTTGAAGCTTTATTGCATGGTCTTTGCGTATAGAGAATAATTAACGATCGACAATCGAGGTTTGTTTTTTGAGTTGATTTTATACATTTTGAATCAATACAATCACTTAATTTTGCATGCATGCAAGTTCCTATTTAGTTCCTGTTCGATAGCCATTTTTCATATACATATTTACTAGGAGAACGTAGACTGCCCTACTACTTACGCTGTGTGGTTCCTCGCTATTCGTCTTTCACATAATAATACTTGTTTATTTTATTCATAACATTAATCTTGACCAAATAGGCACCCGTTTGAATATACCATTATATCGGAGTGCAGGTAGCTGATAGCCTATAGGGAATAAATAACATCGCTTCAAAGAGGCGTTTACTATCAATATTTCAGTAGTGAAATACTGCCTAACCTCCCCTTTTAACCTATCTCCGGTTACCTTTGAGACTTATTTTGAAAGACTGCAACCAAAATTGTTTTGTTTCTGATTATTGTATTATTTATTAACGAAATAAAAATAAGGTGGTTTTTCATTCGTAACCTTTTTGATAGTTGATTATTAGATGAATGGGGAATATTAAAACGTTGTTTTAACGTATGTTAGAAATTGTAAAACAACATTTATTTAAAACGACCATACAGGTCGTGTTTACTCCTTCTTTTCATGTGTGCTTAATGTATCCATCAATATGTATATTTTGATCACGTTAGTGAGTTTATTAATGAGTAACAATAAATCATTACATTGTATTTTCAGTGCTAGTAACAGCGATATGTTGAATTAAATTAGAAAATAATTTGTAAATAATAGTAGCAATTCAGTGTTGGTGGTCTTTTTCACATCTATTCCCAACGAACCAATAATTGTTTTATGATGCACGAGCACAAGTCCAGTTAAATTGATAGAATCAGATGAATAAAAGTGTGTCTGCATTCTATGGGGACATTATCGCTGTTTTTTCTTTGCAAATTAAATATATTATTTAAAAGAAGTGATATTTTGATGGGAACCATTTGTTTATCTCTGTCGCCCTCTTGAATATGTATTTCTTAAATATTCCACCGAAATCAATTTGGTTTTTGAAAAGCATCCAAAAGGTTGGCATAATTCATAGTAAACATCAAACGCCTTTTAATCCGTTATAAAGTATTTTACTTAAATGTATGATACTACTTCATAAAAGGCATCTTAAATTATTATAGAAAAGCTTAAATTAAAGTCTTTATAGGAACTAATAAAACAGATTATTGCAGCGTTTTAAGTACTCATCTGTCTCTATTTAACACAGCGTAAAGACCATTTGACAAAAAGAAATGAAACCGTTTTGATGAAAAAATTAAGTATAGTCCTTTTTAGTTTTTTGTAAATAACTATTTTAAATTATTATACCATTTTCTAAGCCCTGGTATATAAAGCATGGATTAGAAAAACGAATAGTGTAAAGAGTAAAGCAAAAATTATAAATGCTTTGGACTTGGTTGTCTTTTATAAGAGGATTAACTTTTCCATACATTCGTATTATGAGAGGAAGAACTTTGAGTTTTATTGAATATGCAATATTATAAAAAGATTAGATTGTATATGTCTAAAGTCTTATCAAGGAATTATTTATATCTCAGTAACAGGCCAAGTCCTAGTCGGACTGCCACTTATTGATTCACGATTGATTCCTTACTTATATTATATATTATTAAAGAAAAAAAAAATTTAAAATTTTATTATAAGGGATTTCCCTTAAATATTTATTTCTTTACATACTGTAGCAACAAAATTACTTCCACTGCGAAAAATTTAATGAGTATCATAGTTCTGGATAAAAAGACAGACAGACGGCGAAGTCTCAGTTATGGCCGTTTTTACCCTTTTGGAAAATTAACTTATAAAAATAATAAAACTTAGTCACTTGATTATGCAAACGTTTCTAAGTAAGTTCAGGTACTAACATTAAGTATATTATCAGATTGTATCAAGCAAGAGATAGTTCAAATTCCATTTATGCAATTGAGAGATTGTATAAGTTCACAAAAATTACCGGTACCTCAATTTTTTCTCTAATAAATGTCAAATCTATCGTATCAGCAATAACATATTCTTCTAAATATTGGTCTTCCTCTAAGGCCCTCATAATGACAATAAGCCTTTCAAATCAAATGAAATATCCTAATAGTGACCATTATGTGGTTTCAAAGAAATTGCTTTTTATTTTATCTAGGAAAGGAATTTGACGATGTGCTCCGATATAATAGTGGGGTCTCGACAAGATGTAATATCTATGAAACAATTTTCGTAATTCAAGTCGGTTTCTTCAACACGGTTAGAATAACAATTTTACAATCTTTCCGCGTCACGTAGGAAACACTCGTCGGACCCAGAGGAAAAATGTAATCATTTCTGGCAATCGAATATCTAAATTTATATTCAGAACCTGTCAATCTGTTTCAGACCTGTTTATGATAATTTTGCAGAAAGTGTTTTGACTATATATTCTTAGAGTGCTTAGCTAATTACGAAATAAATCGAGCATAAGTGAAATAAGTTTGCCAAATGTATATAGATTATTTTTATGATTCCGTTCCCAAGGGGTAAAAATGGGAACCGAATTAGTGAGACTTTACTGTCCATGTAGGTCTGCTCGTCTGTCACCGTGATAGTCAGATGAAATGTTAGCAGATGATGTATTTGTATAACCGCTTTAACAACGAATACAACAAAAGAACCCTTTTTGTGCGCGAGTTCGAGTCGTAATTGCTCGGTTTTTTTCATATTTATACAATAAAGTTATGTAAATCTCTGCGTGTTTAACAATTATGGAGATTTCACGTCAAATGTTGTATTATATATATCGCAGTGTTGGTAGACAAGTGCCACTTGTTTGTTGATTTCCATTTAAACGAAAACATAATCGAATCGGAAAATTTAAAAGATTTTCCTTGAGCAAGGTTGGTACACTCCTGGCTACACTTACGAAAAATGGGGAGACACGTCACTGATAAAAAGTTAAGCCGCTAGGCCGCCATTCTGATTTTGGGAGGTTTGCGGAACAGTGAACTGTATTTTCAATCCTTTATATTTGTGATTATTCCCCATTCATTTACTGTTGTAATCAAAATAATTAAGATATAAAGTACCTACACGAAAACTCTATTATTTTGAGTAGCCGAACGATGGTTCAAACACCAGAAGAGACGACCGGGGACCACCCGGTCGTTATGTAAATATATCGTATATTTATCTATGTTAAATTAATTGACACAGCTAGTCTCGTACTTTGAAAATTGTTTGTTGAGTAAAATATGGAGTATGACGAGAGTACGCAGAGAGATTGGCCAATACCCTTTGAAGTTGCCTGCTACAAAAGCTATTAATTAAAAAGAGAAAAAGTTCTAGTTTCAAATACCGTATTCGAGGGAAATCTTTTGTGGAAAACATTTTATCTCTCTGCAATGCTTTGCTGATATTATTCTCAGTGTGCATACTGAAATAAATGTTACGTTGCATATACTAATATTTTATCATTCCTTTCGGTTCCTTTCCTTTTTCTTTAAAAACAATAAATTATTAATATTATTAATAGTTTTAGCTTCTGCACAAATGTTATTTTACGTACCTAGAAAATTCCCGATTGATCCACGACAGATATTCCAGAGATGCTGAAGATGTTTTTGAAGTACTTTAGTAAACTTCTACAAATACGGTGTAAACAGCTTTAGGATCAAAAGAGATTCAGCATTAAATTCCAGAGACGAAACAGTGTTTAGCCTATCGTGAGAAAGTTCACGAATTGTGTTTAAGTACGCATTATGACGCTCTTCGCTCCGTGCGTGAATGATCGTAGGGCCAGTGACGTAGCTAGCCTAGATAGGGCCCTGAGAAATGTTCTAAAGAGCCCTTAGCGCCTAAGGGCTCCTTGTATATAGGCAAAGAAAACATAGAATAGTACTATTATTTGCAATATTTTTTAAAATTGATGGGTCTGTGCGTGAATGTTTGTCTTCATATGTGCTCTTATATTACTTTGCATCAAACATTGGTAGAATCTTTGAATTAAACCTTGGACGTACTTGGGGCCTCTTACGTTGAGGCCCGTTTAGTAAATTACCTTACCTATAACAGTATCGGGTAAATACTTAATTTTACAACCCTATTAAACGTAAATTTCTTTGACAATAAAACTTCGTTGCCTTCGTATTTTCAAACCAATACGGAATGTTTGTTGAATCGTAAGTCAGAGGTAGACTTATGTGACAGCAGGAGGAAGTGTTTCGAAGATCTGAGCAAACATTTTGTAAACAGGCAAATAAGGCTGTTTGTATGTAAAAGATGCTTTGGTGTTTTTTTACCGTTATACAGATAATATTAGGTTGTATATATTTCTGACCTCTAGAGTTATAGGTAGACGTGGCATTAATTCTATAGTAATCATTTATAAATGCATACATAATTATTATATAAAAAAATAGACCACCTAACACCAAGACATATATAGAAAACGAATTATAACTAGAATATATTAAAGACTAACATTCAATAAGAAGAAAAGAAAACAATATATCTCTTGATTGATATTTCAATAAACTTTTATTGTTCAGTTGTTTATACGCAGAAATTATATCGTAGTATCATACAGAAGTTTAGCGAAATTTATACTAAAAGATCTGTTATTAACATAACCCATACGAAATAATGTCGATACAGCCCCTTCTGTAAAGCTCTATCATAACTAACGTACCCGCTACAAAATTATGGAATGTATATAAAATAACGGCAGTGAACTTAACTACAAATTTCAACTGACTTTACGTGCCCTTATTCATTTTCAATTTTACAAAGCTAGATTATTCATGCTGGACGAAAACTTATCAGAATTTCATATCAAAATATTTTTCTTTGTAAAATCGTATCGAATATCATTTTGTATCATTCATTTGAATCAGTAATTTCTCCTTAAAATTTGTCATAATCTCAATTGTATACTCCTCTATTAAATGAACTTTAAATCTTATATTAATTATTTGTAAGTAAATTCGGATTCCCAGTAGCATAGACTCTCTCTCCCTTCCCCCAGTCTCATTATATTAATCATAAATTCTCACGGGTTATGGGTGCTTTTGAAGAGACGTTTTTCCAGAACATTTTGAATCTGATCCAAAAAGATTCGGACAGGTCCGTTCGCCTTATATATACGCCATGTCAGCCTATTCTCATTCATTATTTCTATGTTGTATAATTAATATAGTGTATAATTAATATAACTAACAAAAATCTCAACTCGGTTATCTCCAAGCAAAATACCATAAATTCCTTATCGAGATAAGTGTCATCCTAAATACCTTCTAATATTACTAAACACCTAGTTTAAATTATGGCAAAGTTATGGTTGTGATTTATATTGTTCGGGTTAAACCGCAGGGAGCGATATCGTGCCCTGTAACATCCCAGAGGATATAGTAAAATATGTTGTTATGTACTAAAACTAATATGGAAGGTTAAGGTATGATAAATTCTAATAACGCAACTTTTTTTGAAAGTTAAAGATCCTGGAAATTGGTTTATGTGTACAAAAATTTACACTTTTTGTTGAGTATTTATTTGAAAACTACGATACTCCCATGATAACAACAATCACATGCTGTAAAAAATTGATTGATATTTAAATACTTGTTTTGATACCATCATTATTTGGTACTATGTGTATTAATAGAACAATGTCAAGTGGAATAATTTGAGGACAAATGTGATTAGTATAATACATTATAAAATTGATTGAGTATTAAAAAAATCTAGTGACTTGTTATGTTTTTTGGAACATTAAAAGTAGGACAATGTTGTCAAACCGGAAGGTTTGTAAAAGTAACGATTTTTTCACTTTTTCTTTAATTCTCCGTTCGTATTAATTGATGAATTCACACAAAAACCAAAGAAATCCCATTTACACTCTAACAAAGAAGCCTTACTTAAAATAATTAGAGAACAACTCATTCAATGTTTTATAAACCCAAAAATATAGAAATTTGGTTTATATTGTTTGTAGGCGCGTCTCGAAAACAAAAGAGCTTTCAAATAATCCAACTATATATAAGAAATAGTACTTATACTCAGAATTATTTTCATAGTAACGTGAAATCAGGTCGCCAGTTCAAATATAAAGTATTCAATCCTATTGGCATCAATTTCGTATCGCTGCTTCGTGCGAGCGCCGCAAAACTTTACATGTAGTGTCGAAGCTCCGGTTTCGCGGTGTTTACAAAGATTTTGTAATGTGCGAGCCTAACTTTGATGTTAGAAATAGGGACAAAGGATATTTACGTATTAATATTCTGCGTTATTAAACATTTCCATTGAGTTGCGTAAGTTTAGTTGTAAAGCTGGATTTGAAATACATATATTATTCAGCTCTGTAGTCCAGTTTAGTGATAGGAATACTTAAAGACATGAGTTGAATTTTATATTATTTTATTGCAGCCAATAATCTAGCTATGGTAAATTTTCGACCCTAAATCGATGGCAAGTTAGGCAGAAAATTGATTTGCCTATGAAAACGTAGAATGCCCACGTCGGCCGGTCTAAGATAATAAAATCATGGCCACGTATAGAAAAGATATTGAAAAGGCGATAAGTGAGGCCGAGTTCATGACCTTTGCGCAGAGAATATCCTCAATTTGATTTCAAAACCGGCCTACTGAGTAGACTATTTGTACTTTTGTCAATTTTAATTTTATTAGTATTTGAAGAACAACTAGCTTAATAAGTCTAACTACCTAAGGCTATTAATTGTAAATAAATAAATGTTTTAAAATAATATTACATATTGCTCTATTTAAAAGAGTAATATGACATATTTTGATGAATCACGGTATTCTGTACGAAGCATTTATGAGCTGTTTGATTCATAGCGGCGTTTTTCACATTTTTTACAGTAACCTTTCATTCGATGTATCCCCTAAAGCCTCGAGCGCTGTCAAACTGATATGGCTAACTGACGGGGATATAGAAAAACAACATAAAGCCAATTTGAACGATTTTTAACGGCATAGAGTTATAAAGTTTGACGTATTTGTGCCAACCCTTGACGTGATGAGGTAGTGCTTTTATTAATATATGTATTTATGCATTTATGAATTAGTATACACAAAATCATTTATTTATACTCAATTTATTAACATAAACAAAATTTTCTATAAAGAGACTTGTGTTGATCAAACATTACAATTGGACATCGAGGTGGGATACGAAATTCCTTGCGTACTACTTGCCTACTTGCGTTGGTTACTCGTAGAAAGGGCTTTATAAAACAATTTAGATAATCCTGTTTGTGATCTTTTGTTTTCGATGTAATTAAATATATAAAACAATAGCAATTCATGGTTTGATTGTTTATTGAAAATACCCTTTAAAACAAAATAACATCAATGTGGTCTCTTTAAGATACTGTATTTGTATTTTATTTAACATTCAATAATAGATTCGATAATTTAGACATAAGTATTATGTTAATGTAGAATCTTCAATTTTTTTTTTAATTGAACATACTTTCAACACATAAGCATCATTCAATTAAAATAATTTGGGGAATTTCTTTAAACGATTACCAAATCTGATGTTTAATAGACTGCCTTTAAGTAGACCTACTTGGTAGGATAGTTAATAAAAGTAGTGTGGAGATTTCAGTCAATTAACATTTCAGTTTGATACATTTTGTATTTAACTGACAAGCGCTAGTGATATTTTAATTTAAAATTAAGTCAACATTCGTTATGAGTCTAATATAATTAAGGTTAACGAGTCAGATTTAATAAGAGGAAAATAATTAAAAGAAGATCCCTTTTCAGTTCAAAAACACAGAATTTTTCGACAATTTCCGTACATCGGTAAGTAATTATGTTCCCCATTTTATTTTGTGTTTTTATCAAGTTATTGTGTTTTACAATTCAAAAATAATGTTTTGTATTCACATGACTGTTCATGATATTAATGAATATAATACCTTAAAATAAACGAATCAATAAAATTTACTTGGTACACATTAAGCTATTTTGATCTACGATCTACGGTAAACGAAATACGTATTGATTTGGAATTAGTCAATAGTATTTTCATTAAAATCGAGATATGTGACATGATTCCTCTTCCAATGACAAAAAATCGTCATTTGTTTTGAGCTTTGGTTTTTGGAAAAGCGTAAATTCAGATATCAGATAGACTTAAGCGACCTTTCCCAACTGACTGTCTACTTTGTATCAATTATATTTGACAAATGACTTGAGGCTTGGAATCTGCGCTTTGGATAGCCTCGGAGACGAGTTTTTTGTATAAAACATACTTTAAGAACTACTATTTATAGAACAGTGATCCCAAATCCCTCGTGGTGTTTTGTTCAACCCTAACATGCATAGACATTTAGGTTTTTTATATAGAATTGATGCGAGTAATTTATTTTTTATATAATTTATTGGTATCGCGAAGAATACCAGGCGTTAATTTCGTATCCAAATCACTCCGGTTTAAGTGATTTTAAAAGATGAAAATGGTTCCTAGCTGGTAAAATAAAATAAAACTAACTGTTCTCGAGCGGAAATTTCCAATCGGTTAACCCCAAATTAAAGGCTGTTTCGATTATTTTTCAACGATTTAAATCTAACATCGGTAAGATACTATGCCTGAAGAAATTTAATTTACATTGAATATTTGGGAATCGTTTTAAGAATTAAACATAAAAGTAAAAATTTTGTGATTACCAAGAGAATTGTGCTGCGAAACAAATTACACTATACAATACTGTTTTAGTTTTCATGGGTGTTTCATCCTACTCATGCCTATTGATATAAAATATATATTAATAAAATACGGTTACGAAAATATATTACGGTCGATAGTCTTAGATAGAACTGTTAACTTTACTTTGGCCGAACAATTATGCATAATTATTTTTATTCATAAAAACCAGTTGCACAGGAATTTAATTTTCATAATTATGTCTAGTGATGAAATATAGAACTTAGAACATCTATGTTTCGTAGGACGTGCACTCGTTTTTCAAAAGAATATACAAGTGTAATCTTTTCTCACCTACGCCTTCTTATTAACCACCAAGTAATAAACGTATGTAAGTTATAAATTACATAGCAGCTAGGGTTCAAACCGACGACCAACCAAAACTTTATTTATAAATTTTTATTTGGTTAGCACCTGGGCTCAAATAACTAAATTTTTATCTCGCACTGCATAAGAACTTAGTAAAGAAGTGAAGCCGTTTTAACTGCCAGTATTAGATTTATTAGTATGATAATAAAATAATTGTTCTGGATATTTCCAACTATTCATTGTCTTTCACATACTTTTTTAACTTCAATAATTAAATTTTAAATAAGTGCTTTCCTTCTCCTTTGTATAATTTTGTAAGAAGTATAGAATAAAATATTCACAGAGTATGTAAAAGGTATCCTTATATATATGACCTCCATACAATTAAATTTTATTAGTCTAAATGAGTGGATAGCCACTCCTAGGGTACTTCTTACTGTATTTTTTCTCTTTCACATTAACACCTAAATAAAAAATCTTTATTTTATTATTATTTAACGATGTTTTAAATGAACAACGTCCTAACTGATGTCATTATCCCAGTAACAACGGTCCCATCTTAATATCAAACCCAAAAAACAAAGTACAGATTCCGTAAATCGTCCATATTCTATACACAAAAAATGTTTATAAAACTTTATGTTTCATAATTTACTTTTATATTTATTATAAAAATGAATATCTGTGATAAATATGTAAATTTTTTTCGGATGATTTTCCAATGCTTTCTTTACCTCTCCAAAAACTCATTAAATCAATCAAATTTTATAATAAAATTTAATATTAAACAATAGGATATGATGTTTGTTAATTTAAGAATTTATTAATGTGTATCGAAATAATATATGAAATCGTAAAATATAGTTTTAGCATTTTTTCATTAATTTGAAAATGGTACATAAGCTCAGCCTCTGCATCAGTTTTTGTAGCATATCTAATATTTTCTTTCAACGTGACATCTTTAAAAATAGTTTTGTACATCAAACATTAATTTATTTTGTACATCAAACCAAAAAATCTGAGCTTACAAAACACCTTTTTCCAATAACATACCGAGTGAAAACGGACCCTCACTTCCCCTCTCATAATCACTTCTGTTTTTATCGAATTAATGTCAGATAGTACGTTATTCGATTCTATTATCTCCGAAACTAAACAAGATACGAAAATTCTAAAAACGTGAGTCTGTAGAGTTCGTATTCCTTATCTCGTTTAGTATTAACTTTTTTCCCCCTTTTTCCCCCCCCCCCCCTTTTTCCCCTTTTTTTTTTTTTTTTTTTTTTTTTTTTTTTTTTTTTTTTTTTTTTTTTTTTTTTTTTTTTTTCCCCCCCTCTATTTACCTAGTTTCCCACCAAATATGGTGGATTCTTGGAGGTCTTTACTGATATTTTCTATGTTCTTCTCTAAAATGTATAATACAGCTTAGTGTGATGGTATATCCACTATGGTATTACTATGAACATAAGCAAGTCTTAATAAAATATTGAAAAGAAATTTCAGTTCTAATTTTCAGAATATTAGGTGAAGCTGAATTAGTCGCGTGTAAGTGGTTCTTGAAAGATACAAGCCGATGGGGATGAATAGCCCATCTCCGGTGGCTAGTGCCGGAAGGGTGAGCCTTTTAGCCACTGAGTCCCTCGACTATCGGTTCGAATGGGTAGATTACATTGATGTTCGACTTTTAAACTCAAATATAAACAAATTGCAAGATTTTAACTAATTTTCTCGTCTTCTCCCATTTCTTTTTGACCATTTGTGATCACTGGTAGATTGATCCGATTCATTTTCTTTGCTTTACGTCGTAACGATGATGTATAGCAAAAAAATATGGGCATCGCATTATTTAGAGCACAGGCACTTTATGGTGTACACTGTTGTAGAGGTAGGTAGGTTCTTGCCATTTTCGATTAATTAATTTTGTACTGTCTGAGTTTTAATTTGAAACAACTGTATTCGTAACATTGTTTCTAATTGACATAATACGCAATAGCCTGCTATTTCAGGCACGTACCGATGTCTAAGATAAATGCATTGTCTCAGAACAAAGATGCACTTCTCTTTAGTCTTTTGTTTGCGGAATGCTGTAAACAAGTTCGACACTCCTTTGTGACGAAGTTCGAGGTTTTGCGTAACTCGACTAAGAGACGTATTTTATGCCACTGACACTCAATAAACCAATCTTTTAGAGGTGATTTATACAAGATAGGATATTCTTTTGTGTAGTTTTTTACTTATGAGCGAAACCTATTTTGAAAATTGATACGATTGAAAAGGCGTTGTTCAAATAATTACCTATTTCACCTATATTTTTTTTAATAAAACAGGGAGCGAACGAACGGGAGGTTCACCTGATGTAAAATGATACCGCCGCCCATGGACACTCGTAATGGAAGAGGATTCACTAGTGCGGTGCCGGCATTTAAGATATGCTCTTTATACCTATATATTAATAATTCTATGGATCCGCCTTTCTGTCATTCCCTATCGAAATACTATTCATAGTACGTATATTGTGTCCTCAAGCCAGGTAGAAACGAGTTTACTATGAATGGGATTAGCACATAATATTAATTTCATAGAATAGAAACAACTCTGTGGCAACTTTCAATAACAGCTCTCTTGCATTTAACCGAGGCATTTCTACGATTGACATAATTACCAATTAGATCTTGGCAATCTCTTACAAAGAACCACAACGAATTCTTGAATGAATTTAATAAAAAAAATAATGTCGCAAACACAATTGTGTACGAAAACTGTACATTGAAATCGGAACCGCCATGACAATTGAAAGTAACGTGGTACATATTCCCGACAAAGAGTTTATATTTATATTGTGTCACATACTAGTTTCTATATTGTATTCCGTTCCAGTTCCACATAATGAATAGCGACAAGGCTGGCCACATACGATCTTCCGGTGTTCCGCAGACCGGCGACCGGAAATATAAAATTTTCTTTGTAGCAAGTGTAAAGAAGTCGTGGGGTCCTCAAACGTGTATTGTATTTAAACTTTTGAATGGCAAGTTGTTGACAAAAATGGAACAATATGTGTGTGTTGTAAAACGAAATTTTAAAGTTTAATCATGTTAAAAGTGTAATTTCTTGCAGTGCATTTAATTATTTTATTATCATGGTTTGTTTTTGAATATCTTTATCATTCGTTTGTCCATTTTATAAATTTATCTACTAATGCGAAAAGAGCATATATTGCTCCATATTAACAGATAAATAATAGCGCAATCCTTACTGATTTGAATTTTAAATACTGTTCAGATCGGGCGAATCGATCAGAAACATTGTATGAAACATTTCTGGCTGTCAAAAATAATCCTCTCGCGGGCCGAATAAAAGAGGGTTTCAGTAGGTGTATCGTGCGAAACGAATTATTTTTTATTGGGTGTTCGAATTTGGATTATGATAACACTAAAAATTATGTCAGCCTCAAGTTGTATTGATATATTGTATACCATACAATATTCCTTACGCTACATGAATTTACGAAATCTTATTTCGTCAGATATGTTCTTATAGTGGTTCATCTCGAATGTACTTTTAATCTCTCTTTGCGCTTAGATTTCTAATCCCGCACTCAGGATATAAAAATAACACTTTCGCAATTTTTCTGCATATATTGATAATAGTATTTACTTTTACGTTATACTATAAAAATAACGGTGAAATTCATCCAAGAATTTTTACTTTACGAGTTTATTCACATTATAACTTCGTTGCAAGCGATTTATGGCACTGTATAAATTCTCTAATCGCTGAATGATTTACGTTTCATGCTAATTAAAGATCCTTTCACCTCTCAATACCAAGGGACATTTTTAAGTATTCAAAAGTGTTTTATTACCGCGCTTACTTAAGGCGAAATTCCCGAATAAATACAGAGCATTAGATCCTTTTTCGTAAGACGTCTTATACTTTGGGGGTTTCTCAACCGTCGAGGCTCATCATTTGCATCCAAATAGCTTCTATAAATTCACTACCCAAATTTTCACCGACTCTCCTCGGAGGCAATTAAATATTTTTTTTCTCGCTGATTTTTACTGTGAATAAATTCGGGCAGATTGCACCCGTCAGCTGCGTTCATTAAAACATTATTTTGACGTTCACAGTGCTCGGTCAGTGCAAATAAACAATACTGGTTCATCAGGAATTTATTTAATTTTTGATATATGAAATAATGTTTCATATTTGGAAAACATATCTGTTTATCGTTTACTTCTTATTTCTTTTGTAATTTTGATTATGGTTAGTAGCCTACAAGAGTTCTACTGTATTATTACTACAATGCAATGGTTGGGTGTTCCTAAGGGATTCCCCACCGTAATACAAGATTTAAACGATTAAACTTCTTATGACTTTATTCATTGATACTACTATAGTCTCTATGATTGTGTCATTTACTCATACTTAATTTTTATTTAAAATACAAAAAAAAAAACCATTTTTTTTTTAATACATTATCAATGAAATATAATAAATATCAAAGGAGAGAAATTAATATTATGTTGTTATTATTTATATTAAAATACTCTTTCGAAGAATTTACAATTGGTAAAGTGACGTTTAGTCAGGTGCATTTAAATGGGATGACTGTGTTTATTTATATCGTAATATTAATATTTGGCCCGAGGATTCGAGTCTTGAAGACTAATTGCTGCTCACAATGTCTTAAACTAACATTTGAATGGGAACTTGCATACTAGACTCGCGATTCCCAATACGCCGTCGCCCTCGTATCCTTCAAGTATCTATGTAATGCCATCAAAAATAATAGAACATTGAAAATTGAAAACTATCCTTGTTCAGTTATACATTAACAAATTATATGTTTAAAATAAAACTGAAAAGGTTTGGGGAGAGATTGGAAAGAAATTTCGATTATCACGATTGTGTTAATATGTTTTTATCATAATTATGTTGTACACTACAAGCGTTTCTTCGTCACTTGAATCATCAAACATCATGTCATCAATAAGTGAAGAAATTAGTTCATATTATATTATATAGTACATATACGTATCGACAACTGGTATTCAATTCAATGGTCATGTAATGAGAACAGGCCCTGACTTGTTAATAATGCAGTACTCTACTCATTTTTGAAATCGATCAAATAGTTTCTTACGCGTTACATTATGTTTGTATTCAACATACCAATCGTTCCCCATTATAATATGAGTATATTTAATAAATTATATAGTATTAATAGTGGAATATAGCATTAAATATTATGTATGGTTTGTTGCTTTCACTGGATAAAATTAGGATCGAGATTAGAGACCACATTTGATTCAATGGTTTGGAAATGATAAGGTTCTGGATATCTCAGATTAACACTACTAAAGTTGGTGGGAATGTGAAATCGTGCTGAATTAATTCTGATTTGTTTTCTTGATTTAAATCGTGAATATAGGTTTTATTTCTCCATAAAATCTTTACCGTGCCGCGGTGTTTGAATACTGGATAGGAAAATATTTATATTACATAATTTAAGTTACTTTTGAATTTAATTTGAAGTTATGAAACTGCTCAAAGATTTATTTGGGTTGAATCTTTGGAGGTTTGTGAGAAAAGGTGTGTTAATTTTTTTTAAATTTCAGCTCTCATCTCTTTATAATAAAAATTAGTAATCTTAATATTTTTACTATACCATAATCCAGTGATAAGCTGGCTAGGGATTTTTATGTCTATTATTAGTCTTATGACTGGATGTACGGTGAAATTATTGAAATGTTTTACAACGGATCGTAAGCATGACGTTGACTTTTGAAGCAACTTGTACATTTATAGGTTAAATACTTGAATACTTTGTGTTATTCAAAGCGATGTTTTTCTTACCAATACGATCCTGTAAGCCGTAAATAACGAATTCGTTGATTTACGTTCTTAGTTTCGGACCGCAACAGCCCTGACCCAACACTTCACTTAATCATTAGAAAATATTACGGATATAGGTTTAGGGACGTATATGAAAAAGTATGTACATGTATACAAACTTTTTTCATTATATGCTTATTATGTGACTTTATAACGTGCTACGTATTACAGTATTTACATAACGAAACGTATAATAAAAATACGTTATTACGTACAAAATATATTATTTAAATGAAAAATACAAATTTTTAACATTAGAATTAGAATTTTCATCATTCGTCATAATTTCATTGCGTCAATGTATTTACAACGCTGTGTGTAGTGTAGCACAAAAAGTGGTCAAACGGAAAAACGTTTATTTTTAAAGGAATCTTGTATGTTTTTTGGAAAAAGCGTAAGAAAATCTATTTTGCAGTGAATAGATACTAAAAAAGTGGCAAGTCGTCCCCATTGTCTTCGAAATCATTATCTCTACAAACTAGCTTACGGGTGTAGTTTCTGTATTTGTACAAGGTCTCCAAATATTTTTACTAATTTCGGATAGTTGCAACTTCACGCTACAACTGATAACCAACCCACACTCATATTGATCTTAATACGCTAGTCTCGCAATTGTATTGTTTTATTGGAAAAGGAGTATTTTCGCGTCTTTATCAATTAAAAAAAATCAATGATTGACGCTCAGGATGAATATAATGTTTGAGACGTATTGCTAGTAAATTGGCCTATTAGAATTTATACTATGGACCGCCGTAAGGTAACGCCCGATTGTATTATTCAGTAAATCTAGACATTTAAAGTGTATATTTTTCGGATTCACCTTTTAAGTACATTCATTTCGTATACAAACATCATGTTTGTACTTTATCGTTTTATATGATCACATACAGAAGAAAATTTAAGCACTTTTTTATATTTTCCGTTTTCTGAGGAAGACTATACCAGACTACGAATTAATGTATGAATATATAGAAATAATGAATGCTATAGATTTACTAAAACCGCTCTAAATGATATATAATAAATATATCTAGTATTAGCATATAAAATATCGGTCTAAATAATATATGAAGCTCAATGGGCACGGACAATGTAACCAAATTAATTGTAATTTAATTTAATTCCTTTTTTAATTAATAATTTAATATAAATGATCAAGCTAAGTTACTGTTAGATACAAATACGTGTATTGCGATTAATTAATGTAATTTTTTTTACCTTCTATGATTAAGTACTACAAGAATCATTAATGGCCAAAACTACCTATGATGCGGCTCGAATAGATTGTTGCATTCATAAAATTATATAGTAAACGCTTTCTTCGCAGCTATTTTTGCACGTTTAAACTGTAATTAATTACGTTCTGATGCTGGTTTTGAACCTCTTCATATATTTATCTTTAATTATAGTTTGAAATTTCATTTAAATAAGACATCTTTAATGGATATAAATGCGAATTCGTATAAATGTAGGGATTTAATTTAAATACCGTGCTATACTTGTGAAAATGAAAGAAAATATCATATCATCTTAGCAGATCATTCTTACGCGTTCATTTGTAATGTTCTATTGTAATTTTATATAAAACTTAAGATAATATATTTAATCCTCAATAAAAGTTAATGGTTGCTTTAATAAACCAAAAGTTACCTTATAATACAACATAGATCTACAAGTACTTTTAAATTGAATAGAAGTTTGAAATTGTAATCAATCGTAACGAGCTCGAATATCTGTAATGGCGAACATTCAACAAACCAGATGTAGTGTTAATCTGATTTCACACAAGTAAGTTACAAGCGAGAGGCGTCGACGCTGGCCGAGCTCCAAATGACCGGCCGCATCGCGATTTGCGACCGATAAATTGTGCTCTCCATTCCTGTGGAAACTTTCGATCTTGCTGGCTAATAGAAAAAGTAGAACGGCGTATTTGAAAAACTCTGTTTTTGGTTGTCGCCAGAATTTTTATGGATATTTATATATTTTATGGAACGCAATTAGAACTAATTTCAGTAGTGTTTATGTGCTGAAATCACTGTGGGGTTGGCATCACTGTGAGATTGTCAACCCTCAGGTCATGCTTTCAAATCCTACTAAATTTATATTACTATCAGCGCATTGAAACACAATGAAAGGGACGCTGAACTCTTAGGCCCAGACCGAGTGGTTTTTACACTTATGAATTTAACTACTTAAAAATTGATTTAGTTTTCCAAAGACAATGGCTTAAAGCTAAAAATAATTAAGCCTTACTGTAGAATGCGTTATTTACAATATTTCAGAATTGACATACTCAAAACCGTAGACTGAATTTTGTAATTATTTATTCCTATTAATTGCCAAGGAAGGATAAGGGAAAATTATCACGAAAATAAATAAGTAAGCGATTATATGCTTTGAATTATATGCAGACTTGAACCACAGAAGAACGTCGTAGATGCGCTAAGTGAATGTCACTTGGACATCTGCAACGCAAAGCTCTTGAAGGCTATGTCATTAAGTACATACAAGTATATATGCTTATAAACCTATTTATAATACTTTATGTATTAATCGGCTGCTATTTTGTTTATGCGAAAGCATAATATCCATTTTGTGTATAAAAGGATATCAGAGAGATTATTTTAGTCGGAACTAAACTAAAAATTTAGGCTTTATGAAATTGTGCCATGGGCGTTGACTATATGAAACAAAAAAAGTAGTTAAGACTGTCGTAACTTTATAGTCTGATCATTCCACTTGCCAAAACTCGATTTATGAATTTATTTCCTCTCTATTCAATAAATAATACGTTTGCTTTGTACACAAATGCTATATCAAAGAAATTAATAATATATAGATATCTAAACTAAAACTCTTAAATTACTAAAATCAATGCTTTTATAGCACATAAAACCGGAGCAGCCTATAAGGTCAACCCCCAGCCCATTACAGTACCATCTATTAAATAAAATAATTTGGCTACTATTTTTCACAGATTTTAATATCCGCGATAATGTTTTTCAACTATTATGACTTCTAGGTTAACTACCACACCGTATCTTGTGATGCATCGTGCGTTATTGTCGGCATAGAATATGTCCTTGGTACTTGGAAGTGATTGCTTTATGCATGGGAAGAGTCTCGGCCTTTACGTGACATTCACAGTTGAAGGTGATGATGGTAAGGCCTAGCTACCACCTACCACTAGTACCACCTACCCGCGCAATAGCGAGCTGGAGGCTTCCTTTAGTTGTTACAGCAAAATAACGGACTCCCACATAACCTCTGTGTTCTTAAGTATTTACTGACACTATAAAAAGGGATGATTAAGTTAATTAAATTAATTTAAGTAGTACGGTGTAACTTCTGAAGAAAGAAATAAGGTTTGTCACATCAATTAATTATTTCTAAAGTAAGACAGTTACATCTGTTAGGGTACTCTTCTTATTATGTTCAACTATATTTGTTAAAGAAGCTTGCTTTTAAAAGCATGGAAATACTTATTCAATTTTGCAGCGTGCGAGGAGCCGCAAGAAGAAAAAGATAGGACGCAGAAAATATTACGTGCCAAAACCAGTGTTTCGATATGATACGACTATGCGCTGATACAAAATTATGGCGCCTAGTTTGCTCTACACAAACTCACTTGGTAATTCACAGTTTATGATCGCGATTGTGAATATCCGAACTAATTTTAGTTTTACCCGTAACTTCATGTGTCTAAGGTCGCATAAATCCAATTAATGTGGCGCCAATGGTTTTGGACTCAGATTTCAATATCTGATGCCGTTGTAAGTTTTGTTAGTTTTTATTAATGTGTAGCTGTGCTGGCTTTCTCGTATGCGATGAAGACGAACCATTTTACACAGGCAGGGCAATGCAAGAGATCCTAATCTGATAATGCTTTACGATTAAAGCTTGCTTATAGAATAATTTAACTGTTTATTTTAAGTGTATGAATATTATAAAGTATAATTGAATACAGAATTATTAATGTTATATTACTATCATTATACAAAGCTTAAGGTCACGGCGTCAATGAATTTAATAAATTATTTTCCTATTTTTTAAAATTGATTCATGGATTTTAAATTCCAGCCACCATACTATTAATAAAAAGTAAAATAATATATAAAACAACCGTAAAATTGTACCATGAGTGGTGGTCGAATTTCACACATTGCTGAAGAACTTTTGTTTCTAGACAATACAAATCAAATCAAATTGCTCTATCGAACGAAAAAGTTGAGCTACGATCCCAGTTGAATTGTATATACAGTATGTAAAAAAATGCTACAAATGTTTGAGCTTTGCTTAACTTAAATTTATTCTATGTTGAATTGTTGATCAAAAATGTGAATACTGTTGCTCTGGCGGACTTTTAATATTTTGATTATCTCACCTGTCGTGATTGATCAACAATGGTTAAAGAATAAATTTTTACTTAAGTGATGAATAGATGAGTTTATTTTGTCTAGATTTTTGTTTTTGATCCCTTGGATCCACTGTCCACTTTCCTATAATTAATTTCATATAAATAATTTACAAGTAATAATGTGTTAACATCATCTTTACTAAGATACCGAGATATAAAACATCTTTTATTCTTTACTGTCAATACAAATCCGATATTATGTAAGTAAAAAGTTGAAATTAAGTGAAAATTTAAACATTGATTTGCAGTTTACAATTAGATTGTAAACAAAACTTTTGCGATTTTAAAGTTAGAAAGCTCCTTAACTTTTGTTAAGGCTTTCATTTGTATGTATGAACGTTTCAGACTCCAAGTATAAACAACTAAAAACAAAAAATAATAATAAAAATGTATATAAAAAAAAGCTGTTACCCCTAGGAACCGGCTCGAAGGACCAAGATAGGAGAAATAGGAGGGAAAGAAAGGGCAAATAGGAAGCCAGAACACACTTAAAGTTTCTCACATAACTTTATTAACTTTATCCTCCTTATTATGGGCATCATTTTGATAGCCTTAATAAATTTAATTTCGGCTACATACTGTATAAAATAAATTGTTGTATGTAAGAGCCATGTGTTAATAATGTTACTGTCAAGGTACTACAACCTGACATGGGTCAAAAGGGTCCACAATAGCTTTACGATCAGATTCTCTGCTGTGTTTACCCGAAAATATGTGAATATAACTTATGCTATATAGGTGTGTAAAGTGCTTGTATTTAGTACTTATTGAAACGGCTCAAGAAAGTATAAACTGATTAAGGCTTTTCCGGATAAAAGCGGAGCGAAGTTTTATAATAATTCTTTAAAGTTTTTACACTTTATATAAAACAATAAATTTAAAACTGAAATCAGCCTAATGCAACAAATTCAACTCTTTTAAGTACTCATTTATGTAATGGTATTAACTCTTTCAACGTTGATATAAAAAAATAAATTCGTAGATACTTTTCGATCCTTCTACCAACGAATATTACAATTTAAAAACAACACCAAATGTTGGGACTGATCTATAGCATTGCATGTGCCTGTAATATGAGGCATTAATGCCTCCATGAGAAGGGAATTTATTAATCATATTAGGTATGTCATTTTAGAAATGATTAGTAGATAATCGATATTTATATTCTACCAATTCTATTTAGCGTAGTAATTGTAATTAGCTTAGAACCCGTATATTCGTTAACTTGTCAAAAAATTTAAATTTTTTGGTAGAAATACGTAGAAATGTGTCATGCTCAGAGATTAAGTAAATTTTAAAGGATTAGGCAACAGATGAATTTCAATTGGTTTATACATTAAACGACATCATCAAAATTTTTAAACTGTATTCTATAATATGTCAAAATTAAATTTCAACATTCAACTTATCGATAACTTCATACGAAAACGGACGTCGAAAGTTCTGTGAAGATAAAAATACGCCACAAGAGAGATAAAACAGTCTTCAAAAAGCAACTTCGAACATGCATGCGATACTTACGTCTTCGACCAACTAGATTATAAACTTTTAAAAGGAATTTAAGTTTAGAATAAAAACAGTCCATTTGAGTATTGAAAAGTTCTGGGAAGCTTTTTTTTTCAGTCTGAGCAGAGCTTAGTGTAAAGTAATTGAATTAGAAATATTGTAATTTTAAGTGATAGTACCAAGGCCAGGTTATCTATTACGATCGTTTTTATTTGCATTTAATATAGAGAATAAATTTAATCCATTTATCATGTCTTCTTTGCAGCTTATATCTGCCAGCAAACTACAAAAAAAAACGAGGCGCGTGCTATTTAAATGTTTTTTGTTTTGAAGTATTCTCGTGATTGAATTTTTACGCTTTATACGTTTATTGTGCAAACTTACAAAAGTATTAAGAACTTAGGTCGGGGATTAGGCGGAAGTATAATAATTCTATATTTTCTTGCCCAAAACCTCTTTTGTTCTGCACTTTGTCGTAATGAAGGATGATGCGGCGGTTGCAGTTCTCTCTAACTCTCCACGGAGTTCAAAAAACCCCGGGGGAAACAAAATGTTGCAAAACCCTCCCTCCTAAACCCTCCTTTTCCCCCCCAAGGAAAAGGCCGCCCCCCGGCCGGTTTTTGGGGAACCCCGCGCCCCCCCTTTTTTTTCCCCCCCCCCGCGGGGCCATTTTTTTTTTTTTTTTTTTTTTTTTTCCCCCCCCCCCCCCCCCGGGGGGGTTTTTTTTTTGGGGGGCCCCCCCCCCCCCCCCCCGCCCCCCCCCCCTTTGGGGTTTTTTTTTCCCGGGGGGGGGCGCGGGGGGGGGGGCTCGGGCGGCGCCCCCCCCCCCCCCCCCCCCCCCCCCGTTTTTTCCCCCGGGGGGGGGGGGGCCCCCCCCCCCCCCCCCCCCCCCCCCCCCCCCCCCCTTTTTTTTTTTTTTTTTTTTTTTTCCCCCCCCCCTTTTTTTTGTGTGCCGCGGGCCGGGGGGGCCCCCCCCCCCCCCCCCCCCCCCCCCCCCCCCCCCCCCCCCCCCCCGGGGGGGGGGGGGGGGGGGGGGGGGGGGGGGGGCCCCGGGGGGCCCCCCCCCCCCCCCCCCCCCCCCCCCCCCCCCCCCCCCCCCCCCCCCCCGGGGGGGGGGGGGGGGGGGGGCCCCCCCCCCCCCCCCCCCCCCCCCCCCCCCCCCCCCCCCCCCCCTTTTTCCCCCCCCCCCCCCCCCCCCCCCCCCCCCCCCCCCCCCCCCCCCCCCCCCCCCCCCCCCCCCCCCCCCCCCCCCCCCCCCCCCCCCCCCGCCCCCCCCCCCCCCCCCCCCCCCCCTTTTTTTTTTTTTTTTTTTTTTTTTTTTTTTTTTTTAGAGATTTTTTTATTATAATTTGGGGTTGTATTAAGAACTATAAAATATTAACATTTTGTTACTCCTACAAACAAACTGTATCTAACACTAAATTATATTAAGCCTATTTATCATTTAATCATAATAAATAGATTGAGCAACGTTGTTTACGTATAAGGAAGGCCTTCAATTATTAATTTTGCAATTCAACTAAGTACTAACAAATATGGACTTAATTATTAGCTATACTGCACCGCCGTAATTCTTTATTTAAATTCAATCCACATTACAGTATGTCGAGCAATCATTGAGGAATAAATAAAATGCACCAAATGAGGCCGGCTGGCTGGAAATAATCCAACTTGCTTGTGTACTTTTTGCTTCATTACTGCAATAAATGGATACAAGGAGAGAAATGAGGTTCTATTACGAATACCGATACTATTCGTAAAGCATAATAAAAAAAGATAAGAATGATTATTGTTATTAATATATGATCCAAATTTTTATTAAATACTAGTTTAAAGGGAGGAACAGAAAAAGACCATGTCGAACAAATGGCTTGTTTTTAACAAATATTTACAAATCGAATCTGTAAGTAGCTAACGTGATATCAATTATGACAAGGTTGTGAAAAGTATACATCGATAGATGTATTCAATAATACAAGATTTTTAGATTAGGTCTCATTGTATTACTGCATTTTTTTACAAGTATTTTTTTTATGGGACAAAAAGGGACTAAAAAGTGACAATACACTATTTTTATAGATTATATAGGACATCACTTTGATCGGATTTGATAATTTTTCTTACATAGACGTTTGAACACAGAAACTTTCGAAATCCATATATTTAAGGTCGATTACAAAGGCCTCACAAGCATGAATTAATCCTTCAAAAAGGTTAAATGGGATTAATGAGGGCAATTAAGCTTCGATCGGAACTCATCCTTCGTTATCCTTACTTTAATATTAAAAGGAATGCGGGTGCCCGTGATGTCTTTTTGATCCTGAACCTTATAAGGTCAAATTACAGGAATATTCAATTTGGTATTAATATTAACGATTAATGTATTGAACATTTGAGAAAATGATTGAAACTGTCAATTTTTTTTTGAAGATAATTGGAGGGTTTAAAATATATAAATAAAAAGTAGTACACATAAAATTGAATTGAGCCCCATCGAGAATGTCGTGTGAGATATAAAATAAACACATATAAATAGTGCAATAATAGTTTGAGACTAAGAATTGTGATTATGAACTATAGTGTCATTAAGTGAGAATATCATTAAGAAAATATATAGGAAATATAAACTAAGATAAAACAAGAAAGTTTTTACGAAGTGTTTTATGTGTGCAAAGAGAATGTGTGAAATGTGAAGTAAGCATAATATTAAGCAACTCATGTAATGGTAATTCTTGTTTGTGTAAATTGTTTATAATAAAGTACCCTTAAATGACATAAATTACGAAAAAATACAGGTTCTATACGGTTGCTTCCGCTGCTGACATATAATCGTCACGTACAACCTTTTAAAGGTATAATGTTTTTTTTTGACTTACTCGTTAAACCTGTTTCTTTAAACATTTATGAAAACATTATTATATATATCGAGACAAATTTCACACACGGTCGGTTAGGCCCAAGTTACAAGCTTACAAGCTTTTACAACTTATACCGTACATTTTATACTTTTTTATAAATGATATATATATTGCCAGGACAGCAAACATTTATGTTCATCACACAGATGTTGATCAAATCCGGGACCCAATGGCCGGCAGTCTGGTATGGTAAGCATTACGAAAATTGTGTTGTCAAAAAACACTGAATTTGGTCAGTTAAATTCAGTAAATTTTGATGCAAAAATATTTTCCACGTTTCGCTCGTATAGAAATCTGTTTTCCACATGTTTGTATTTCAAAGTATTGTTTTTGAACATTTTTATCTGTTACTTCACCCTGACAGGGTTTCATGAATATTAAATGCAGTCTGGCGAAACTTCCAAAAATATTTCCCACGAATGAAACGCCCGTAACTTTTAATGGCGGTATTTATATGTCACTTCTCACTACTCAGTCTCCACTATAGACAAATGTAAATTAGCTGTTGTCTTTTCTAAACTGTTTACTATATTTATTTATTTGTGTATAAGATTCATTACAGCTAGTTTTAATATAGTAAAAAAATTAACACAGTAATACGCCAATTATAAGTAATACATTTAAATAGTTCTCTAGGTGATGTAGACAATAAAAATGGGCAAAATTTAACCTAAAAAGTATATAATACTAAAAAGGATAAAACAAAGGCCTAAGGACGTTTCCCTATAATTGTGTGGTTACGGATGTGTTTGTGTTTCGCGCGTGTGTGTGTGTCATGTTTAATTAATGTTAATACAGACAATTAGTTTGATACAAGTTTATCAGTGATCAATATATTAGTGAATCGACTCAACAGTGTTTGATATTTTCGTTCGAAATTAACATATAGATAAGTGAAAAATTTGAAGTATTAGAATTCAAGTTGAAAACAAAAAAAAAACTATTTATGGAGCAATTTCAATTGTATGACTAGTTAGAAAATATCAATATTATTTTCATCTGTTCGAGGCCTATTTTTGTTGCAATCTGATAAAAGTATAAATTAAATTCAAATTTGCAGGGATACTGCAGCCCTGTTTTATAAATAATTCAATATTGACAAATTATTTGCTTTAATTGAGACCTTTGTTCTCAAGGATTGGAAGATAGTGGTGGTTTGTGGACAGTCTGCTATAGTGACTGTTGCACGTTTATAAAAAAAATACAACTATTTTAAAATGTTCAGTATAATGAGGAACTTTAAAGGACTAAAATTGTCGTCACTTAACTCACACTTGATTATGTTCTCTCAGCTCAATGCTTTGGAACGTTTAGCAAGAGGGCTTGAGCACCTGCTCGGAAAAATTTCCTTGTTTTTCCTCCACAGTCTGGAAAAGCATAATTGTATTACTCAGAATTGTAACAAATTCCCTACTGCATAGCGTAAATCTTTTTAAATTTAGATTATGAGTCCGAAACATTGTTTACTTTTCAGATACAATTTTAATAACAAGTGGACCTTTAGAAAGGAGACATGTTTTGTGTATGTCCTTAACGAAATATTAAATAATGCTTAAATTAGAATATTCTTGTGAAATTTTCAATTCAATATTACAGTTAACACTGTTATATATTTTGACATGTAAAATGTATAAAAGTTTTTTATTATTTATTGAGTTCACTCAATGAGATGTTTATTGGGGAGGCAAAGACATTTTGCGTAACTGAGCTATCTAGCGAAGTAAGTTATCATCATAATATCTGTAATTTATTAAAAAAAAAATACTGTAGAATCTGGGTTATAAAACCTGTTTGCGGTCAAAGTATATTCAAGATTAACACTAAAAATTAATTTCTGATCAATAGAGCTTACCACCATTAGACGGAAGGCACGTACAGTCATTGACGGCGGTTATCACCTCCGGCGGAAGTCGTAAACCTGCTGCAGTGCGGCACCTATTCAATAAAGCTATCTAGAATTTCCCTTTATTTTCACAAATATGAGCATTAAGCCTTGGCTGACTTAGAAACCCTTTTTAAATTTAGACTTAAAAAATAACGCGTTCGAAAAAAGAACCCTATCTCCACAATGAATCAGAAAAGCGTAGTTACAAAAGGAATTAAGCAACAATTTTCGTTCTTATCAAGTTTTGGAGCTTGACCAAAATTACCGGTTAAATAATGACATGCACTTGGAACGCGTAGTTGAGTAAAATGTTGAATTTAACAATGTAATTCGTCTTTATGTATAAGTTTATCAAGCAGTTTCTGTTCTTAAGGTTGGATAGCAAGGTAGATTTTGGTAAAGCATGCTATTTCTTAAATGCAAAGCCCTGGTGTTGGGTTACATTAGCACTCGTGCACAATTTGTAACATGAAATTGGACTTTTCAACTGTTTAATTTTGAGGTAATTCAACGATTTGCCGTTATTTACTTTTGGAATGAGTTGGCAATTTAAAAGTTTGCGCAAAGAAATGCTTAGTGCTGTTTACTCTTGTGGGATTTCTTAAGCGTATAAAATATTTGTTAAAAATTATATTAAGCCAACATACGTTATGTTATGAGTTCCGTAACTCGAAATGAAGTATTAATCCAAAGAAGGCAGAAGGTTTTGTTTTCAGTTTCTGCTAAAAGTCTCCCATTGTACTCCTCTCTTTGATGACACTCCCCTTAAAGCCTAAGCCAATATCAGAATTCTTGGCTTGTAAGATTTGGAGGGTATGCCTATAATAGACTTAGTAAGGCACATTAGTCGCTGGTCAGCACTTGCAGCTTTACTGTCGGTTATCGCATCTTTTATCGCATTTGTCTTTTTTCTAGTGACATTCCAGAAAAGAGCCCATTGTTCGTGTCCATGAGCGGCGGTATAACTTAAGATAAGGTGAGCCTCCTGCCCGTTTATTTAATGTAATTAAATTTAATGAAATAAAAATATTAGTACGTCGTTGATAGGCCTCAATGTATCCTGGATATACCTTTTTATGTTGTTACACAACATGTAACAATTTTAAATTTAACTCTTAGAACACAATAAATATTTACTGATATTTCGTCATGTTCCAGATAGTTCATCATGTTATGATATGATCCATACATTAATTTATTACCGTTGCCGAGTACTATTTAAAAACTTAAATATCAAAAAATTAACTATTAAATGATAAATAACTATATACAAGTGAAGCCTTTGAGATTGCCAGCAAACTTTTTCTAAACAAAAGAATTCTCGTATTAAAACTTTGTACCAAAAATAAAACCTGCACGGTTTCCTACAAAGACAATTCAATAGTCAAAGCTGTTGAAAGCAAACACCAAATTGCTCGCTAACTTGAGATTACATTGCACCCACCACCCCATGGTCCTTTTGTTTGTTCAGCGTATTTAAAAATACCTTTTATTTCTTATAGTTCCCGTGTGCCGATATGAACAAAGAGCTGAATCAGTCTCGATGCGAGATATACACGGTACATTTGTGATCTGTTTATAATGAAGTCAGGCTTAGTATTTGTATTGTACCCACTAATCTATTACTATGATTAAGGCATGTCAGATTCATACATTACTGACGTTAAAATTTTCTCATTGCCGATATCCTGTCGATATTGATTATAAATATTTTAGTTATGAAAACGTATGTGAAAAACTGTTTCTTTAGTACATAAAAGGTTATGATTAATTACGTCTAAATACAGGATTGGTACCTCGTATTTTGCCTTTTTGTTTTGCATCAAAATCTAAAATTTCATAGAGAATAGAGATTCATTATGAAATTGTATGTTTTTAAACTTGTTATGATCTTGGTATTCATTTGCTTTATATGAACTTGGTAACTGGATGAAAGCTGGATTAATTTACACTAAACATAATTTAACTAATAAGACGCTTTAAATGGTATTAACGAACGCGTTAGTGCTGATAAGTAATTCCACTTAGTATAAGAGTTGAACACGGCCCAAGAGGAATGCACTTGGGGAATTTTTCAAGTAATTTCAATTCTATTCACAACGGCGTAGCGTCTAAAGGTTCGGGCCAAATGAAGCGAACTGCGCTGCATTATGGCTTAGGATGACCTCTCAATGAGCACTTGAGTCTGAAATATTCGAAAATTTAGAACGAAAATTGTAATAAGGCACGTTAGGGCTTATACTGAAATCATATAATCGAATTAATTATATTCTATGTGTTATTTTTGCATTATACTATACAAGATTGCAGAACAAATACACTTCGAGATACATAGTGATATATGTCAAAAGATTAAAGAATTGAATGACTCGTGATTGTAACAAAGTGTGAAAGTATCAAGTATTTTTTAGATATTGCTCACCCGACATAGCGTTTACATGAGCCCCTGCTTGGGGACATGGGCAGACATTTTCTCATCGTCATGGTAACCCTTAAACGGGAATAGTTTACTTATAAGGCTATATACATACCAAATTAAAAACAGTTAAAATTATTGTTTAATCGAAGATGTAAACCATAAACCCATTTTACTTTAAATATAGTTTTATTGACAAATATAGTTTTAACTAATTTATACAGTAAGTCAACACAGTGTATCGCAAGTGATAAATAAACAAATTTCTGAAATTGTTTAGCCACTAAATGAAACGATTAAATAAATGAAAACATATTGTGTAAATATTTATTGTAATGGTCGGTTCTGTTTGCCCTGGACTTAGTGTTAAATTTCCTTTGCGCATAGGATAAGTCAAATGTATGTCTTTTATCGTAAAAAAGTCATTTGTTATGAGCAGGAGCATCGCATTTTCCTATAAACAATCAATTTTTTATATAAATATACGCAAGCTATGTACAATACGCGCTATACAATACGCAAAAGATGGTGTCTTATTTGACGTGGTTTGTTTTTTTGACGACTTAAAGAAGTATTTAATTTAGGCTTTTTTTTCCGTACCTGACTGTACAAAAGTGGGGGAAGCCAGTCCAGTCTCTTCGTGGCGCCAGTCTTAATCTTCCATCGTGCTGCTAAATCTCAAGATATAACGCAGTTGATGTGGAACTCTAAAATTGGATGCAAAATCCTCGCTGGCGTGGAAATTACAGTTTGCTGCAAAAATTGACTGTTATTAATTTTTTATAATAATATTGTCTATAGTTACTACTTTTTAAAATTATTTAATCATTTAGATGTGTGAGATATGTTATTACAAAATCGAGAGCGAGGTCACCGAGCAACTTTGCTCTTCGACGATCCTCTTTCTTATAGTAGTTAGTATGTAAACTATATCCACTATACAAACTCAGATTCATTCACCTCATTTTCTTCATCACTTTTTTGCTAACACTTTGTTGAAGTTTAAGCAAACATGAAAACGGGAGAAAAAATATATTTTTATTTCCATAATGTGCTTCCTTAGCTAAGCAAGGAGAACAATATTGTATCAGTTGGTATAGCTAAAATATTTGTTTAATATTTTATTTTATCCTTTAATGTGCGCCGCGGCTTAAACTGCCAGTCAATAGCTATTCAGAGCGATTAAATTAATTAGGAGCGCACTCTTTAGCACCACTAATAAAGTCTAGCCAAGTGAGAAATAGACGTTAAATCACGCCCCTATTGTATTTAAACTAATTTTAAACCTTTTGATACCTCATTTTGGAATATTTTTTATATAAAAAAGGTCACTATATGTAATGCTTATATATTTAAATGATATTTTTTAGAATAAATAAGACCCTTTAAATCCATTTTCCATCTGTTATATGAAATATTACGAAAATCAATTGTGGATAGGACATTTTATTTGAGTTTAGTTGAGTTTCTTATATTAGATCATGAAATTATCACTATCAAAGTTTTATAACAAGTGGTGACCATGTCATGGCAGTGGTACAAGCGAGACCACGTTTAACTATTACTATGACGAGAATTTATTGACATTTGCAACTTTATTGTAAAAGATTCAAAGTCTTTCAATATTAGAATATACATAGAAATGTTTAATTCATGTCCTTCACATGCATAAAATTGTTGCATGTTAACAATCTGTATGCAAATTGTGTGGATTTTTTGGTCCGTGAGGTTTTTATATTGTTGGGACGCCTCTCTGCAAATGCTCTTTGCAATAGACGATAAAAGAACTTACAGGTTACGCTTGAAGAATAAAAATGTAAGTGACTATTATTGCTAATTTTAATCTGTACAATAGTACAATACACTGTACAATAGTAATCGTGTATTTTTTTTCAAGAACAGTCATTCAGTTCGGACATACTTGTGTGTGTGATTGGGTATAATGTGAATGTGTAAATCTCCATGCCGGCTGTCGCTGCCTTTAGTAAGTTCTTTTCTCTAGTATCTTTATATTTGAACATTTTTATTTAAAGTTATACAACTCAAGAGATTGTTTTGTAGCTACTTTTTCAATACAATACCAATCACACCGCCAACTACCAGGTTCTGCTAGAATATATTTCATAATAACAAATATAATACTTCTTACAATTTGTCTTTTATTTACTTTATATAAATATATTTTATTTAATTATAAACAACGGAGAAATATCTTTTAGATTTACACATCGTCACTGTAGTAAGGGTCTTTTTTTATCTTCTAAGTGAATAAAATAATAATTACAACATAGACAATTTTTGGAAAATTGATAAAATGTGTGTCTCCAAAAATAGATAGATTAATTTAGACAAAGGGACGACAAAACATATTTCAATATATGTATTTGAATCGAATTTAAATAAATGTGCGCATTTAAATAAAATGCAGAAAGATATTTAAATGCTCTAAAGTCTTCGCATATTGTTATGCTTATTATACATTGTTCCATTTTAAGTAAGCTTTGTGACATCCGTAGAGACAAACTGTTTGAACCACTAAGCGTTGCTGTGATTTTCACGAAACTTCCTAAATTGTTTAAGAGGAAAACATCTGGTGTTTGTTGAATAATTACGTATGACTAATGTAGATATATATTATGGTAAAATAATATAAGTACATTTTTAATACTTAGATGTAGTATACAACTACATCTAATTATTAATTATCTATCTCGGTATGACGGTAAAGAATTACAGAACAAAATCTATTATTGTATCCACTAATCTATTATTACTACAAGTCTCAAGTTCTTGCGATCGCGGGTTCAGATTCAAAGTAGTAGTAGTAGTAGTAGTTAATATTAATACTATTTACTTACCAGTTTCAACATTAGTTTTTTTAGCACATTATTGATTTATATAAAATAAAACTTCGATGGATACCGCGAATGTAATACATTGACAGCGAAAGATACATCAAGTTGAGCGTAAATGTTGGTTGCCCACTCTTAGACCTTTCGCTCTCTCATGTAAAGGACGATTTGATTTCACGTTTGATCTGATTATGACATTCAATACATGATCTTGGCCATCATTATGCATCTCCGGTTCAATGGTTAAGGACTTATGTAGGTCAGATACCTTAGGTAGAATATCTAAAGCGGCCCCCCGGCTCTGGAGAGATTTTCGCATCCGTGCTTGATTTGGATAAAACAATTTGTTTAGGCCAATCACAAACACGCGACGCGATCCCTTTTTCCGTTTGACCAATCACAATTAAACGTGACATCGTTTTGTATTTGTTTTACGATGTTTAAGACCTAAAGTAAAGATCTGATTGGGTTCGGAAGCACTAAATGAATCAATAGTTCATATTCGCTGTATATATTAACCAAGTTGATTGGTGCTTTAAAATTCGCTCTTCGTACCGAATGCTAATGAATACGTTGATCTGAAATTATCTTCAGCTCGGAATATGATTGGGAATTTACTGAAATATATCAACCGTGCTGTTATTGATTGTGATTGGTTCGTGGATAAATATTAGTTCATGCTAGGATAGATGCAACCCGCATACATCGTTTGCTGGAATTTCGAATCGCTTCGTAACAAGTAAGTAAATCATTTAAACTTTTGATGAAAGCTTGCTTTATTTGGAGCTTGCAATTGTTTGTTTGTTAAGAGTTTAATAGGGCGAAATTCACTTATAATTGATTAACTGATACGTAAAAACATAGTCTACTTACTATAGATGATGTTTTTCTGTCTTATTTACCTACCGTGGTAGGTCCCATTTTCCAACTAAGCTTGAACAGTAACAAATTTTACCCTTTTAGAGTTTAAGTATTTTTTTTTTTAATTTAGCAATATTACGCTTGTATTTATCATATTATTTGAATACATTAATTGTGTTTAATAATTCATCATTATCTTTACGTGTAGCTTTAAAAAAACTTGGTTCCTTGATCAACAAGCAAGTTTTGGGTCTTAGATTAGTAACAAGACATCAGTCTTGTTACTAAATGACCAAATATTAATTGCATACCGATTAAAATCCATTAATAATCCGACTGGGATTCGAACGTCCGACTGCAGAGTTAAAAGTAAAACGCTTCTTAGGCTTATACAGCTCGCGCTAACGTTACTGCCTGAAATGTATAATTATAAATGCCACCAGCATTAGGGACACTCTGTCACAGGGTCCACACTTTATAAATTTATTTTAGTAAATAAGTTTTTTGTTTATAAGTTTCTTTTAGTTGATTTCGTTTTGTTGAGGAATTTTATTTTTTTAAATAAGGTTCAAATTGTATTTTTAGTATTTATTATATATTTGCTTTATTTTAATGTTAAACTTTGAATGAAGTTAAATGAATAAATCGTTCTTGTACTTGTTAGGTATAATTAGAGGTATAAACGAAAATGTCATCCAGTTATTTTTTTAAATTTATTTATTGATTTTATTATGATATCACACATATACACCAAAAATATCACACATATACATAATAAAAATATAAATAAAAGATGCTACTGGCGGGAAGTCACGCAGAACAGCTTCCTACATTGGAACTTCCTCGTTAGGGAGGCCAAGATCTATGTCGTAAAGCCACTGCATGATTGTGAATATGTAACATAAAACCGTACTCAGCGTAGCAAACATTTTACATTACTCATAGACAATATGGTTAAAAAATAAAGCCACTACAAAAATACTAAAAGCTCATCGAAGCTCGTGGTACTAAGCCTTAATACAAAGTATTTTGTAAAGGCTTAGTACCAAATATTGTACAAAAGGATAGCGGATGAATGGTCACGGCCATAAAAAAACAGAGGAAGTTATTTATGATGATACCGCAATCTATACAAGAGCTTTGCTGTCTATTGAAGGCGCGGCGTTGGGCGATTACCAGAATTTCTATGGAGATTACCAATATTTCGGTTAAGTACATTTTTTGATGTATTTGGGAAATGCGATGTATATAAGTATATAAAGTTTTACAGTATAAGTATAGATAACTAATAAAAAATACAAGTGTTGATTAATTTATGAATGAGTATATACATAAAAATTCTATAAGATTTACGTCATTTGAAATCTACTGTTTATAGCCAGACGGATGTGAGAACACACAAACCGTCAAAGCTGTATTGGAATTTTACAGAAAGCATAAAAGTATCTTAAATTTAAAATGAATAAATAACCTTTTTAACTGAGTTTTTGCGGTATTTCTAAGAGAGAAAGAAACTTCCGAAGCTAAGTTATTCTTATTATTTAGTATTATACCTCTTGGTTATATATAACTACACTATACTATGTAAACATTGACAATATGCATAGTATATTGTCAATGTTTATAATTTTTATAATAGATTTTCAAGACTCATCGGACATCGTCCATTATTTAAAGATTTTAAGGAAATGCATTGGCATCAAAAATTTTATTTTATGTTAAATAAAACAATATTTTACTCAGCATTATGAGAGCCGTCACTCAACAATATTAGTTGTTTCAATAAAAAAACAAATTATATTTCCATATACACAGAATAATGTACACTATTATAAGTGGAATGCAATAATTTAGTATTACTTCAAATGCTCTGATGTCACGAAACTTGTCACTTGTCTTTTTCACAGAAAAATATAACGTAATTTATAACTGAAATTAAAATAATAATCCCATAATTATATTATTTTTAATTGAAGGTTATGGGACATTAACAGGTTGTAATTCAATCATACAAAGTAAATGTTCGAAGTGGTGTATGTTATTTTAACGGATCAATTAGAAAGACAATTATTTATAGAATTTTTTTTAAATAATACCTTAAGTAAGTAAAGGGTAAATAACTCAAAGTACACAAACGTGTAAGACACTCAACGTGATAACAGTTGTCATACTTATACGTAATGGCTTCAAGAGATAAATAGCTCAGTCTTTTTTAGATCTTGAAGTGAATTCTTGAAATACTTCCTCAAACTTTTGCTATTTTCCACTTGTCTAGCATGTTTCAGTACCTGTTCGTGTTTTGTTCCGCTTCGTTGATTGGTTTTTGTTTTCATAGCATTTACAATGGTTAACATCTTAAACAAGTACATTTTTTTAGTGTTACTTTATAAATTCCTATTTATTATTTTTACATGTTTTTTTACCTAATCATGGTAATACTTTTTTGCAAGAACAATTCAATCATAATCGAGAACAAAATGGTTCTGTGTTAAAAAGGGATTCGATATTTACATACTTCTAAATTATGAATGTACGCCATGTTAAAATATAATTAATACTCCTCACACACTCAACTTATCCCCATGATAGTAAAAGTCCTCCATATAAATAGTCATTTTTTTTAAAGCTCTAAAATAACATATATGCTTTCGTAAGAAAATTTAAATTAGAAAATATTTATTAAAGAAAACTTTAATATGCAAAACAGTGAATCTAAACTAAAACCCTATTACGGGTACTACAAAAAAGCTTTGACAAATACCAATATTAATAGTGAATATTCAAGTGTCCTTGTAATACTGCAAGCTAGTTCTATATATAAATAATAAATTTGAAGTCTGTTGGAAAGTTCTAGTGGCATGGAATAGAGCTTTAGCTTACGATGTAACCTAGCTCCCTTGAAATTCGAGGTGAATGCTCAAGTACGATAAAATTCCTTTACGCAGAAACATTGTCATAGCCTCTATGACTAAATAACAACAACGTGGAGAGTCTGTTTCAAAATGGATGCAATAGTGCATGGCAACCCTTGATCTAAGTGTCCATATAAAAGAGAAAGGTCGTCAGTTTTTAGAAAGAAATAAAGCACTTGCCTGGATAAAATTAGGCATTAGGTTTGTAATAAGACGCCCACTTATAAAGGAAGGATATTCTCTCGTATATTGTGCTTTGAAAAATAAAATTATTCTTCTAATAATGACTAGATAATTAAATTAATTACCTGATTATTCAACTTGATTTCTGTTATACCTTATTATTAGATATTATTGTCTCCAGTACCATGAATCTGGAATCATCGGTGCAGGATTATTGAGTGCAAACGCAACAGAACATCCTTTTGACTACTAATAATTTGAATTCTGAGACCTCCATCTACTAAAATAATAATTTGTTGTTATTAATATTTCACCTATAATTGAAGTTTTTTTTCGTATTTAAATCTCGTATTTAATTTTATTAAAATGAAAGTTTGCCTTGTTTTATGTAAATGATTTGGAAAGTTCTCGAGTTTCTCCAAGGTTATACAGCTTTGGCCATGTCGTAACTTGAGAAACGCTCCGTTCAAGAAACTTTTTGACAGAATAAATTTTTGCCATTTACGGTACTTATTTATATAATTATTAATAATTAAAACTATTTTTCATATAAGCATATATTAATTACATTTTATATAATTATTAACACAACGCTAATAACGGTACCTTTGTAATAACAAAAAATGTGAATATTAGCCATATATGTATAAAACTTGAGTAATGTCTGAAAAGAAACTTCTTCCCGACTTTAAAAGTCAGTCTTAAAAAGTTTGACTAAAACATTGTATTTTCTACCGAACTTATTTTTATCTAATCCTTTGGGACGGGACCTGAAGCGCTTCATTTCGTAGTGGTGTTGCAAAATTGAGATAAGTTGACGTAGATGGTTCCTAAGGCACCATTATTTCAATGCTATTTTAACATCAAATATATCAGACTACAGGTAATATTGCATATATTTGACATTACCAAATTAAGAGTCGTATGACATCCGTCCCTAGAATATTAGTCACGCAAAATAATTATGTTTTTTTTTTTTTTTTAAAAAAAACAACCCCCCCCCCCCAAAAAAAAGGGGCCCTTTTTTTTTTTTTTTTTTTTCCCCCCCCCCCCCCCCCCCCCCCCCCCCCCCCCCCGGGAATTTTTTTTTTTTTTGGGGGGGGGCCCCCCCCCCCCCCCGGGGGGCCCCCCCCCCCCCCCCGTTTTTTTTTTTTTTTTTTTTTTTTTTTTTTTTTTTCCCCCCCCCCCCCCCCCCCCCCCCCCCCCCCGCCCCGGGGGGGGGGGGGGGGGGGGGGCCCCCCCCCCCCCCCCCCCCCCCCCCCCCCCCCCCCCCCCCCCCCCCCCCCCCCCCCGGGGGGGGGGGGGGGGGCGGGGGGGGGGGGGGGGGGGCGCGCCCGCCCCCCCCCCCCCCCCCCCCGGGGGGGGGGGTTTTTTTTTTTTTTTTTAATTTACCCCCCCCCCCCCCCCCCCCCCCGGGGGGGGGGGGGGGGGGGGGGGGGGGGGGGGGGGGGGGGGGGTGGGTGGGGTTTTTTTTTTTTTTTTTTTATGATTAGTGATTCTCGTAGGTTTGTTTCTCCTTTATGTATCCTTTGGAAAAGCTTAGAGATGATGCTACATAATGTAGTATATTCACTGAATGGTGAAGCTTGATGGTTAACCAGGTCGTGGGACACTTCAGAGTTAATCAAATGTAAAATTATCGCTCGTGTAGTCCTCTTTCGCACCCCTTGCTTCACTTTAATCATTCGTCTATACTAATAAGCCTTATAAAGCATATAATTTGTACTATTTTTACCATACCTCAGAAATAATTTTACATGAAAACACTTCGTTTTAAAAGTAAATGCTATTTTTGATTAATAAATGAAATATTTCATTTTAATGTAGTTATCTGTTTTATGTTATTTATTGTAATTGATAACGGACGTAAAGTTTGGCTAATACGTAGTACGCTATTTATATTGAGTTTATAGTGTTAAAATGTACATTAACCTCGTATTAAGTTTTTTTAAACGCATCACGCACGCTATTTTATAAAAGGCTTTTGCAGTCCGCTATTTTACTTTAAGTTCAGTAGACACTAAAGAGTTTCTCGATGTGACAATTCTAGTTTTGAAGGACACGGAAATTATCACTAGACACTTCTTGATATTTATATATTTATAGGTATGTCCGATTTTGTGCCAGGCCCGTAGTCAAGTTTCGTTCAAGTCCATGCGGTTTTCTCTACAATTGCTTCTTCACTGTGATAGAACTTAAAACTTGTAACTTTTAATTACGCACTTAGAGGGAAGAATCCATAGGTGCAGAACCATTTGCCAAATACAACGATAAATGCTTAGCCAACTTTTGTCTGTCTCAAACAAAACTCACTGAAATAACTGTTTTGTTTGAAAAAAATCTCGTGTAGTTTCCGTAAGAAATAATAATTTTTGTCAAGGTAAGTTACCTTTGTTTACTTTTCAACAAAGGAACTACGATTTGGACATAAATATTTCTCACTTATGTGGTGACATTGATTTAGTTGAGTAAGAGTTATGATTACGATATTATTTGTTTAATAATTTACCTTTTTAGTAAATGTGTGGCGGTTGATCAGAGAGAACGCCTGTTTTGGAGGTGCTTATTTAACCGCTGCTTGACCCATGTTATATTTACAGAGGTCTCCCCCAGGCAAACAGGTAAAGAGTTCCACTCTTTCGCTCTGTTGCACTCAAGAAACGCGCGGTTTCAGTGTAATCAGCATCATCTATATATTTATGTCTTTCTCTGTCTTATAAGTAGAATTTTAATTTTAGAAATAATAATTATATTTCAAGAATTTTCGGCTAGTAAGGAATTTGTAAAAGGATCGCATCAGCTGCCCCGGAAGAAAATAATTTGTATCTGTATAAAGCTTTTGGTTTCTATGTTACATCAACCGAGTAACTTCACATTCAATATGCATAATCAATTTTCAAGTAGTTAAATGTGAACTTGGTTCACGTACTACCTGTATTACTAACTGCAAACTATCGGTCTATAGGCAAGTTTATAGAAGGTACTATGAACAAATTAATTTTAGTTTCCAAGCAGAATAGTTGGCAACATCGTAGTTTAATAATGCAGGTATCATCTAGTCTAGTAACTGTTTATAATGAAGACTTAAGTGATTTTCTAAGCCGATAACTGTAATGAGAGCGGACGCGAGAGACGCGTGAATAGCGGAATTATCCGCATCAAATACCAAGTTACAATTAAGGTTTTCTTATTAGAGCTAAAAAATATTATTAATATTTAATAAAAATTATTTTTATACTATACTTTCTTTAAAACGGCATGTGAGATATATTTATAAATAATTCGGTCAATTTAAGTTGTATGGACTTATACCTGTGGCAGCATTTACGAGCGAGGCAAAACAAATTTCTCAATATCACCTCGATGTCTGGCGTTCCACAACAAACGGTTTTTTGACTTTCAAACTACTGTAACCGTTGCTCGATTTCGAGCGATACGGCTTGGGTGACTATGAAGAGAGCATATTTATCCCTAAAAGGCCGGCAACGCGCCTGTAATCTCGGTCCATGGGCGGCGGTCAGCACTAATCTAAGTACCCGCCTGCTGTGCCCCCGGTCTTAAAAAATTTAAAAAGTGGATTTCTCTGATGGATCGTATCAGATAAATGAGGTTATCCGTCAGAGGAGTTAGGCTATAGCTGTCAAAATATGCAAACTGACTGATAACCGTTGGGGTAGACGAGTTCTCGAGTGGAGAACAGGCAAACACAGCGTGGAACGCCCTCCTGCACACTGGAGCCACGCCCTTAGCCAGGTAGCCGTTAGTATGGATGAGGAAGGCCGAGGACCGAGTGTTGTGGCGCTCCTTGGGAGAGGCGTATGTCCAGTAGTGGATGAGTATAGGCTGATGATGATGATGTATGATGATGATGAAGTATGCAATTTTAATCTGAACTATTTATTGAATTGAATTGAATACTGTATTTTATACATATGAAAATAATATGTTTATATGCTGTTTGACTTGCAATGTTCTGGTAAGAATCTTAACAGACTTGAAAGGTGGCCTAGTTATGTGTAATGTACTCCAATATGGGCATGAAATGAAAGGACTTGTTGAGGCTATTTGAGAAGTAGTGTGACCTTATTCTGATTCCAATATGGGGGTGTTCAAAGGATATTTAAAACACTAATCGCCTCATTCATATTCATAAATCGATCATCATATATATCAGTCTCATACCAGCTAGGTTTAGCACAGCAATTTTTACTTGATATCTGTCGATAGATATATTTTTATCGATTTTTTAAATGTTTAAACTAAAAACAGTTAGTACCACCATCGATTTAAACTATAAGATATATAAATTCTTACAATGTATATAGAAATCATATTAATTACTGTAAATAATATTTATATAAACCTCACTTTATTTTGCGTTCATTTTCACTACTCGCTCTGCTTATACCGCGGTTAAATACTTAAACATTCATTTTGCAAATCCGGTGTTGGAATCGGAATCATGGAAAAATATCTAAGTTGTAATAATCACGATATTTTTAATTGGAAATGATTTTTATATAGATATTAATAAACTTTTATGTTATGTGTAAATAATGTTATGCATTCAATCGCTTTCGTTTAGATTAAAACGGTTTCTTTTGATTCTTCAGACATATACGAAGAAAAATACTTCACGATATTTAAATATGTAAGATTTTGCATGTTCTAATGGTTTTATTGACAAATCCACCTTTTGCAAGTAACAACAAGAACTTAGAAGTGATGAAGTTACATTTTATAAAAAAAGATCCGTAGATTTCTAAACCTGACATTTTTTTATTATATCAAAGTGAGAGAAAATAAACAAGTTCAACTTCCAAAGCAATTTGGTACAGTATAAAATTTGATTTTTTTGTGTTCATAAGATATATTGTATAGAATTGCTTTTTAATTGACCCGATTTTTCATATTTTAAAAAGTGAAAGATATTTAGAATTACTGCAATAGTCATATTATGTAATGTTATAAAAATACCATAACGCTACGTTTTAAATATACTGGTACGTGATAAAAACATATAAAAATTGTCACCAAACGACACATATTTATCTCCTAAAGAAATTCAAATGAGCATCATTGTACGCGACGGAAATAAACCCAGCCTTTATGAAACAGTTATATGATACAGAAATTCTCCTTTCCTGTTTACTTCTCATTCTAATGTTTGATACAAAAATGGGTACAATATATGAAAAAGGAGACGGAAAATCATCTACCCAACTAAGCCACAGTAGCTTATTGCTTTGGTTCTGGAGTGATGAAATTCCACTAGAAACAAAAGAATAATCAGAAGACATTCAAATCTGTAGATGATATATATGTTATAGCTATATAAGATTTTCATTTCGCTCTCCGTTTTAATAAAACCGTAACAAGTTACAAGTATTGAATGTATATTTATGTAATACATATCGGTAGCAAGCGGAAAATATTCCCTACAAAATCTAAGAATATATTAACTTCATACACATCCCAAAATATGAATAATTAAACATATCATCAAAATATATAATGTACTTAATATGAAAACTACTTTTATGCGAATGAAAACATAAATGAACCTGCAAATAGTTTCTCCAAACGCTTTGAATTCGGTAAATTTTAATTTTCTCGCGGTTGTCATTAATTTGATTGAACTATTCGAAGTCAAAAGAGGAAATAATTAACATTCATTCAATAAATATAATTACATTCCGTCCGTACTTAATATTTAAATTTTTAAAAACGTTGGTGTAACGCGAATATTCGTAACGAGCTGCCGCGTCCAAGCAAAATATTCTATTAAAATTGTATAAACAACCAGAGCCGCGAAGCAAAAATAACGCGTCTAGGTCGTCCCCGCACAGATTTCCACATACGATTCAACGCGTATAGAAACTATTTGTGGACATGCAAAAACGAATTTGCATAGTTTTAAACACAGTTTCGGTTCAAGCTTTTTTGCGTTAGCGTAAAATCTGTGAAAATGTTTAATCATACAAGCAGCTCTATCAAAAGTTCGAGTTTTGAAACGCGAAAAACGAAGCCCAGATGTGAGTACAGTAATATTGACATCTTACTTTGAACCACCATCCATATTCACTCCTCGGGGAAATAAGGCTATTTCTTTGGCTTGTCTGTGACCATTTGATTATGGTAGTTTATTTTAAGGAAGCATTCTTGAGTAAGCATGTGTATAACTGAGTTTTTCAGGTTCAATGTCGTTCATTGTAGAAGCTGATACAAAAATAACATCACATCAATGTGTAGCGCATGAAATGGGATGTTCAAATATTTATTTTTAATCAAATCAACATTAAATTTAATCGTAGAGATGGCAAAGTTATTTAAATAGCCCATTCCATATTTAAATCTTTATTTCGTTGTTGGTTATTATGCTCTCATACTCGAAGCCAGTACCCTAACACAGATGCATTATTGTGTCAAATGTATTAACTATTCTGTCTGGCACAGCTTCTTGTAACGAAACGGCCACACACGGCAAACATACATTAGACTTGAAGAGTAACAGGGTGAGCTTTCCTTGATATCTGAAACCCTTTGATTGTCTTGTTTAACAACATTTTAAATGTAAATATTTTGTACCTTACTCGTTACAGTTTTAGCTGAATATTAAACTATTAAGATCTTCACACACAGGTGACAATTATGATACGATTGGGAATAAAAGCTAAGTATTAATTACTCTATATAATTTTGGACTTTGCTTTTGGATAAAGCTTTTTCTTTCCTGTGATTTCATTGGAAGTATAAAGGCGTGAAAAGAGAGTTTCACATTAATCAAACTTGTTTTATTTAAGTACACTTCTGTGTTGAGACGGAACAAAAACATTTTGTATTTCTTACATTTTGTAAAAAAATTGCTTAGTTTTATTCTTGAACAATCAAAAATAAGTATAAAGAAATAAAATCAAATGATTGAAATTATTAAAGGAATAAATAAATTAGTATGTGTTAGCTGTTGACGTACGTATTAGGAAGTTTCTACTAAAGGATTCAACTGTTATACTATATAATTATTTAAATCAAACAACACATTTTAGCAGTATGCAATTTGGTTTTAAGAGGTTGTTAGTAAAAGTTTTTAATTAGTAAAAGTCCGCCTAGAACGGAATTGATGACAGGGTCAATTTAAGTGTAGAATATATAATTATAATATTTTATACGAAACGGGCAAAGTCACGGACAAAAGTTAGTTACACTAATTAAAAGAAACTTTAATAGTTAGAATATTAAATCATACTTATGACCGTCATTTAGGTCTACCGTAGCTTGACAAGTGACAAATATGTTAAACATAAATGGAAAAATGATTTAAATCTAGATGTAAAATTGAATGACCATAATAAGCAATCTAATATATTAGGTCAGAGTAAGTTGGTAATTTATAAATGTACTATGTATGTAAATAGATAACTTCACACCCGCTGTTTACATAAAAGACGTTACTTTGCAAGTACTAAAGAAATTTTGTTGCTTCATTATATTCTATTCGTAAAATATCTTGAAAGTAGGTATGAATAAAATGTCGTGTTTCAACTCTGAGTTGAAATCTACGCTACATAACTTACTTAGGGATTTCAGAAAATGCCAGTAGAATTGTACGCCTTTCCCGCTTACATATTAAATTCTATGGTTTCTATTGCTTTGTAGTTGGTGTAAACGGAATCCCAGATATTTGGTGTTTTCCCAATTTGGATGAAATTAAACCTACAGCTAATTCGTTCAAATCGTTTACACAGAATAAAGTAGATTCCAATGTTGTGGGCATGTGACAGGCGAATTTTTAAATTTATTTACTTTCATCGTATTGTATCCATGCAAATGTTATATTGTACATTGGAATTCTTGGGTGTTTGTTGAACTGTGCTTAGTAAAAGAACTACGCAATTGAAGTTCACAAATAAAGATCTTTTATATTCATTATCACATAACACTAATTGTTTGAACAGGTTACACATAAAATTATACTTCAAAATGCGTGTCAAATTATACAATACGTGAATTAATTAAAATTTGATCAATTATAGTAAAGTCGAGTACTTTCGTAATAATGGATATTCACCGTTCAGTAAATACTGTATCTGTACAAAATACTACTCATAGCTAAACAATTACACATTGCGTAAGGAATGCATAGCTGGAATGCATATACCAGTACGAGCAAGTACGAGCAAGGACTTCGCGGTTTACCCCTAACCGACAATTCCATTACCTACGCAATACACAATTTGACTTCATAATCACAAATTTATAAGCAATATAAAATTTCTTAAAAAGTTAAAGGTCTTATGTTTCGAGCGATAGCAGCTACAATCTGAATAACGAGTCTTTGTACAAGAATTCATCCAGGTATGAAAAATGTATTTAATTCTCAGCTTTGATTAAAATTTTTACCACAAATCTGGGCCCGATTATTTTAATAAAAAGTACTCTATATTAATCTCAAATTCACAATTCGGAGAAGGCAATTTCTATTGTTATCAGTACAACAAAACCTTCATCTAATCAAATTACCTCAAATCTTTGACTAATAAAATTGTGAAAAGCCAGGCATGTTGGAAAAACACTGGCCTTAAATCGTAGCCCCCAAACTCTTATTATGTCAGTTCACTCAACATTAAAGATGTTTTAACAAAAGTTTGTACTTTGTTTAAGATTTCTATTGTCTTTAAAGACAATTCAGTTGAGGTACAAGTTATAAGCAAATTAGTGCTCTGTGTGTTTATTTGTCTGAAACAAGTATATAATTAAAATGAAGTTATTGAAATCATGAATATTGAATTCCAAAATGAGATAAAACAAATCTCTATAATTAAATTTGAAGAAAAATAATTTTTTTAATGCCATCGATTATTTTTCGTCATCGATTTATAAGTTTTTCCTATTAATGATGAATGGGGGAATTATGTTAGAAACGCAGAATTAATTGAGCCTGTCTTTACCATAGTTACCATATATTTTACATAATTACCATATTCTATAAGCAGTACACGCTGGTTCATTTCGTTATTATTCGGACCGTAAATGTTTTAAAAAAACCCAATAGACCAATATACAAGCAGTACTCCGCTAAAAACACACAATAAGCGCTCGCTGTTCGTAGAGGCAACATCTCCTGATGATGGTCCGGTGTCGGAGCGAAACGTGCGTCGAGTGGTTGTGGGTTTTTCGCGGAGTACTGCTTGTATATTGGTCTATTGGGTTTTTGTACTATGGACTTCCGCAAAGTAACGCCTGATTCATTTAATTATACGTAAATGTTTTCTTAAATATCTTAGAAATATATAATAGAAAGCAGCCGGATCCACTATAAAATTAAAAAGTCTAATACTCGTACTTCAGACCACACAAAGGATTTATCACGAGCGTGTAAAGGTGCGCTTGTTATCGCGGTCTGTTCTTTAGATACGATTTCAGTCGTTATTTGAGGGCAGCTATTATTTTAAATTATTTGCTTTATCCGGTTATTTCTTTTAATAAAATATCTGTTTATGAATGGCAATATCTTATATTAATATTATGGTTTTTTATTTCCAAGTTCGTTCTGATTCATAATAAATAAAGTAATTTTGAGTTTAAATTTACAATATAATGCTCAGTAATAATTAAGATGCAGTTAGTTTGTTTGTATTGGATAGCGAAAATGTTATATAGTATGTCTTACAGCAAGACAGGTTTATCAAGATCGACATAGCATACCTTATTTATAATCCAATGTGAATATCTGTTAACACAAAATGGTGCTGTTTAGTTTATCGAGTTGATTTACATAAATATACTTTAAGCGCGTAACTTATATTTATTATTATAAACTAACGATAAACTTGGATCAAAAGCTTCAAGCTAATTTGAACCATAAAGTCAAAACTTCTGAAAAGATTTACGCTAACTTCGTTAATATAAACTTGTCACAAAGAATTCAAGTTATTTTGGACATACTAAGTCGGCTCAAATTTATATAATCACATAAAGTTAGGGCAACTATATTTTATTTTGAACGTACAAAACTGATTCTGGCTAAAGTTCCTCAATAAGTCTCGCAAGTTTATATGTTTTTACATAATAATATTAAGCTTGTCACGAGGGCCCGTAAAGTGGACGCTGTTTATTCATTATAATTACATACTCCGACCTCTGTTTAGAAAGTTTTTGTAATATCATTTTAACGGCTTCACATCTCATTATCTTTAAGTGGAACGCTTTTCATCGTTGGGAAATTGCTGGGCTTCTGGGAAACGTATTACTTTTTTAATTGTTATCACTCGGATCAATTGGTTATACGATTGTTTCTCTCTCTTATTCGTCCCACTTTCTATGATGCTGCGCCGGCGGCATTTAGTGCGCATTAGGCAAAGAAGGAATAACAAAATTTAAAGCGTGTGCTCTCGGTTGAATTCTTATTCCTCTGACATATCTAGATACTAGGACGATTTAAAGCTTTGGTGAAGACACTTGTGTTGTGTATATGTGCGTATTTTTACGGTCAACTTCAGGCGGGCTGTCATCAAACTTTATCCTTTCATAAAACCAAAAACTGTTGATTTCCTTAATTTCATATCATTAGCAAACGTTGTATGAAATTTAAATTCATTTTGAACTGTCAAATTGACGCCATTATAAAAGTTCAATGTTGAGCCCGCATATCTTATTGAAATTTAAATTTTACTAAATTATATAAGTCTTCAATAAGCTAGTTAAACTATTGTGTCTTTTTACTATATCAGAGAAACGAAACAATTGTTGGTGTATGTCGGTGGTTATGCAACCCACTAGTAACTGATAATATAATACTTAGTACTTATTACAAAATAATATATATTTGTTAGTCATCTTGGGTTATTGCTAGATTCAAAAACAGAATCTTTTCTTAAAGATTGTTTAAATTTAACCTATGAAACGTATGATACAAAATTAGTTAGGTTTTGAAGATTTATATTACGATGTCCTGGCTTTCTGGGCCGCTTAGAACACTTGTGACGTCAAGTGGTTCAGCATGGTCCGGCGGTGACTCTTATGACGTGTCAAGAGGATATTTATAACCTCATGTCGAGCATGGTTACCACAATAAGAACAATTCAACAATTAGCGCTAAGTCTAATGGGAAATGGTGAATGTTAGAAAACGTGTTGTGACATTTTCATATCTTTTGGTCATGATAATAACAGTATTGGACCGATTGAAAAATAATTAATTAAATTTAACAAAGAAATCATCATATTAAATACATGCATACGACAAAGTACTGTGGCGTATAAAAGAGTCTCGCTCATTTATGTATCTTCTGAAAATGGAGATGTGGTAATATAGTACCGATGATATAAGTTGTGTGTATGGCTAATTTGCACGGCTACACAGCCGTTATCATTCATACAAATATACTCCGTTCTCCTAACCTCTCCTACGTACGTCTCGACTCGACCACAAACCGATTTCAATGTACGCGAGCCCATCATACCTTTGCTGCCACTACTCCACCGGGAGCTAAAAATACTGGGCACCGCGGGCATAAAGCGCGTCATGAAATGTTCTTAATTTTTACAAACAAACACTTTACTCGCGGCGCGACGCGTATGAACGATGCAGTCTTTGTATTTTAAGAGAGCGAAGTGAAAATGCCCTTTATAATATAATATATTATTTTTATTTTAGTTTTGTGCTATAAAATAAATAAAAACTACTTAACTGTCTATAAAATTATCATTAAACATGAACCGAACCGCTGACGTATTCAAATCTGATCGTCAATACAATTATTACAAAGCAAAATCTAATTTTCTGTACTCAACTAATACTGTGAACTTCTAATTCGCTTTAAACCAGTTTTAATACTATCCATTTACTACATCTCTGCAGTTGATAATAAAAAGTAATACATTGAGACCGCACGTAGCGTTTGAAAGAGCCATAACAGTAGAGTTCATAGAGTACGTATGTAGAATCGCCGTTAGCTTCTATCCAGGCATTGCCCGATCGTTTTATTATGTGAATTTGAATCTTTTTCGCTGTATTGGATATTTGACGAGTTTCCAACGTGACTACGTAAAAATCTGGTTAAGTTACTGTATACTGAGGATAATGGCGAAACGATTTTGTTTTTATGGTTTAACGTTGGATAGAATTTGATTTTGGAAGTGTGTAGCTGGTATCCGTTTTTGTGATTTTAAGGCAATTACGTTTTACATATAATAAAATTGCGAATCAATTTAATATAAATTGTTACCCTTTAATTTACCCTGAAATTTACCACATATACACAAATTAAATATTTATCTTTTATTGTGTGTGTTCTAAATTCCTTATGCATTTTTAATGGTTAATAGTATATTAACCATGTAATATGTATATAAGGCTTAAAATCGTTATTATTTTACCAGAAAAATTTAATCATTTGATTTCAAAAAAATACATAGGAAATATCCTCAACAAGTAACAAAAGAATGGTCAAGAATTAGGCGTGCATTAATTGTAAACACTGCTTATATTTTTTGTTCTGAATTCCATAAATGTAACATATGTATTAAATATATAAGCAAACCTTTCAGCAAACCTGAAGAAAACCACAAAAGTTTTAGCCAACATAATTTGACTAATGTATGAGATTTATTTTCTCTTTTCACAAATACACTGTACTCGTATTTCTTCTTTTCACTCATTATTTACCGTAACGTTTATCTCACTTCACTATATATTGAAGTGAGCTTTTCTATTTAATACAAACAACTTAAATTTTTGTTTCAAGCCGTTGAAAGTATTGTTCTTTGCTTTTATTATGTTTCCCAAAATTGTTGTACATTTTGGATATTTTAAGCAAATTTTATTTGTAAGTGATGTAAATTACCATTTGTATGTCTATAATATTTCCTTTTATTATAATTTATCAAATGAGTTAATTAATTACGCTTTCAAATTAAAACATATTAATAACAAAGAAATAGTAAACAAAACTAGTGAACAGTTATTTAATTCCTAAATGTGTTTGTTTATTCGACGACCTAAACGAAATATGTGAGGAAAGAAACCCTTTGATAAAAATCGCATAAGTAACTTTATATACCATTGTCATTCATCATTCAATATCTACTACTTCTTTTCAATACATATTCACGAATGTAGTGCTCGACATCTCAAACCAGTGTGTAATCGTAATAGAAACCTTAGCCCTTTGTTCATAAGCGAATATTATATATCCATGACTACCGTGCCCTCCGCATTGCACTAAGTGCCATCCTGTCCCATTTTCGGGACCGTTCCGTTATGCCATAGCCGTTTCCATTATTGGAGACTATCTAATGAACACAAATGACTCAGAAGCGCCAAACTAAATGATTCTCCCTCGTACCGGCCACCCGTTACGTAACTTACGTTATTAACTTATTTAATAGGGACTTTGTTGGAAATTGTGACAAAATTTACGCCACCATATTATGCAATGGCTGGAAAAAGTATGTTAAAAACTTTGACAAAATGTAGAAGACAATTATTAAACTAATGAAAGGTGTTTGCTGGAAATTTAAAGTGAATTGAGGAATGATTAATAGGATTTTTTATATACGACATAATAAACATTTGAATTATAATTCTAGATTATATAATGCAAAATCCAGCCACAAGTTTTGTTACATATGAAAATGAGTTTCTTTAAAATGAAGTAATTTAATAATATGAATATTATTATACTCACATATTTATTAAGGGCTCAGCAAAACAAAAAAGTATATATTCAAAATTACCACCTTTCCAAGCGATCGACCACTTGAGCAGCTTGTTTATAATTTTATTTGTTATCATTTTGTTTATTTTAGTGCTCTTCAATCGTGACAATTTGTTCACTGGTAAAGAGGATATATCTTTGTCTTTCACCTGCTTATCGCACTCGACAACTTAATAGATTTAGGGTTTTCATAGTAACCGTGTCCAAGCGGGAATCCTTTTTTCTCTCGATAAGATATTTTGCTTCCTAGTTGGGGTTTCTACAAATTGTGGCATGAACAAATTAATTCTTTATACGTGTTGTATTGTATGAAAGATTGCTACCAACATTCGTGATACATGTTAAATATTTTCTTCTTATTTATTTGTTAAATTATATTAGTAAAACATAATTTAGGCAAATTCGGACTTAGTAATCTTTAAGCCCTTTAGTATTAAATTCATCATTTCAACTGATGTTTTAAATTACGATCTATATGAAGCTTTTAAATTTTAAACCTATTTTACCTAATTACCTGTTATAGAACAGGAAAATATCATGAACATTTAATATATAATTTTCGTCGAATACCAGTGAAATTGTATCAAATAGATTCAATTTACCGATCGGGCTGTACCCTTGAAGGAGATAATAAACTTAATATTCTCAAATTATTGATTGGAATACGACGCCATGGTAACACCCAATTATTGTTACTATCATATATTCAAGGTTCAACTTTTCTCAAAGAAGGTGTTTTGAGTTTATTATTCTTGTCAATGTTGAACGGCATCTTAATAAATAAGTTTTCTATATATTAGCGAGTATTACATGTAATAATTCTAATCTATTATGGAAACAAACATAAAATCCTATATTAAATAAATGTTTTTGATAATAAAAACATAATAATAAAATGTAATGTAATGTAATGTATATGAACATATATGGACGTGATTAGCCTAAATAAAATTTACAGTTTTAAAAAATAAGACCCTAAAATTAAATAGCCTTTGAAAGCTCCTTGAAACTAATCGTATCAGTGCTTGAAACAAAGCTTTGAATCTCATATCTCACATAACATTTGATATCAAGCTACACCATACAATGTCTAGTCTCTTATCAATCATGCTTTCTAGACCTCGGGTGCAATCGGCTACAGTCGGCTACGGTCGGAGCTGTGTAGCCGGTTCGGCTTGCAGTGTGAGCCTATAAGCTACGAGGAACGCACGTGCGAGGCGCTACGCCGTATATATCTTTCGGCCGCGTCGTAGCAAGTATACGATAAGTTTAAGTGTTTAGGTGTTACCGTGCTCGCTACGTTATTGGGATTGTTCCTTTAAGTTTTTCCATTATATGGTAAGCTAAGTTATCTTATTAAAATTAAAATGGGTATGAAAATAATGTTTTTGAATAAAAATATATATTAAGGTTTCGACGCAGATATAAGAGCAAAGTACCTCTTATAAATAAATTACACAAAGATTATTTAATATAAGATATTTTTTTTTAATAAAATACCAAAGAATACCACACTCAAAGGTTTGCTTTAGATTTGATGTAATAAATCTCCGTCCATTTTTTATTTTACGCTCCTGATTAAATTATTTTCGAGTTCCATTTCTTTTGTTGGTTTAATAAGATGACCGGTACAGACGTTTTGTTTTATGAAAAATTTTCCTTAAAGGCGAAACACAGCATTAATTTATTCTTTATTTGAATTGTCTCAATTCAAATACAAAAGATTTTTTTAATTCTTCATCGATATTTCGACACGATATAAAACCGTTCCTAACTATCTTTTTTCTGTTTCAAATTGGACTTATTTTTATATTTAAGATGGATTTGCTTTTATAACTTTTTAATGAACGATATGACCTTTCATCGCAGTGAGTAACCACATCAAAAGAGAAATAGCAAGCAAATGTTACTTGAAATGAAATTGCGAAAAATTCCCGTTGAACAAAAAATATTTAATTAAGGTATTATACTAATGTTGAGGATTTTTAAAATGTATGTATAAATAAAAATATATATAGAGAAAGTATACTGGAAACTATTGGGGCGCATATATTTTTTAATCATTTGGATTTCTGTGGGCTCTATATGTGAATGTGCCTGAAGTACTTAAATGACTAAAATTATTATATCGAAAAAAGCTATACTTATATTATTTATATACATCATACGTAACATAAGTAAATTATACCACAGTGAATGCCAACCACTAAGATAAATGTATTTACTATTAGTGATTAAATTCTCTTGGTATATTCAAAGTAAATTTTATTGGTGAATTCAGTTTTCATTAGCTTCCTCAGTGTTTAATGTTTATAACTGATTTAATTAATTAATCCGTTCAAACACATTTGTAATGTGGTTTCATCATGCGATGATATTAATATAGAGATAAACATCTCAAAATTTATTAAAACTCATAAGCGACACATTGTTTTTTACAATTAAATCAACAAAAATCAACTTAAAATTCATAGTTTTTTTAAGTGCAGGGAGTATTACATAAAAATTATTAATGAAGATAATATAATCCAGTTGAAATAAACTTAGTTTTGTTGGTACCATAACGGCATAGTCATTTTCGTACCAATAACTCCTAAAACTAATCGAGTTTTTGAATCGGAAGACTGAACGAAAGCTTTTGTCTGTGATCTCTATATTTGTCCTGAAATTAAACTCTCATCGAGATATTTTCGTTATAAATAATTAAACATCAAATCATCTTAGGCAACCTGGTATTTTTTATACAAGGCTTGCAATAATTACATTAAATTATATAATTGATATTCAAAAACCTTCCTTTTTTAATTGCTAGCCTATATTGCTTAATTAAAGTTTATTTGCATTACTAAAAAAAAGTATTGGTGCTACAACGATGAGGTCTGGGCCTGAGATTTAGGTATCAGTATAATTATTTGTTTAATAATAGGTATTTCCTTTACTTTTCGTGAGCGACTTTTTGAAGAGCGATTGTTTCAAGCACACATAGGAAAATCATTGCTTCACGACCAGGATTCGAACGCACGATCTAAGGGTTGATTGGCACGCCGAAGACTCTAGACCAACACTGCTCATTAATCTAAATAACTTTGATATGAAATTTATATTAAAATTTACACACACAATTTTAATATATACATTATTGCCAAATAGAAAAGATGTTGGAAATACGGCTTGTGTAAATTTTGAGGGGCGGCAAATGGAGGGCTCCAGGCCACGCGTCTTATTACAGATATTGAGAAAAAAGGTTCTTTGAAATCAGCTTTCGTTAGCTTCTTATAAATAAGTTAATTTAAAAATATTAAAGTTTTTATAAATGCAGGTCTCAAATACATATGGACTTTCCATGCCGCAGTACTTAGCAGTTTTAATAGAATATATTTTTTGCATTTTATATTTTTTTAATATATTTATTGCATTTTATTACAAACAAGTAACATAGCATCGGTTTTTAAAAAAATTTAATAAGTTGACTACTGTAAAATGGTGGCTACAGGTTAATAAACATAGTGAGTAGTACTCGTTTAGCTACTTTTTGCTGGCTATGTATAGATGTGTTATATACTTATATATTATATAACCTGTAACAAATACAATGGTTAAGCCTCTTTGAAAATATTTCAAATCAGCTCAATTATCCCAGTTTAAATTGATGTTGTATTATAATATTTTCTCTGTCTCTTACTCTGCAAAAGACTAGTTAATAATGTATTTACGTATATTATTTTTATAGCCTCGTAAAACGGTTCACTATGGTTAATGCTTCTCTTGACTAAGTAGTCTGTTTTCAGTTCTATTCCATACACACTCAGTGTGTTCCATACCCCCTGTTTGGAACACACTTCACATACAGAAATAAATAGACAAAAAACATAGTTTGTTAATTATTGTTAAAAGGTAATTTCATTTTTATTGCTTGCTTCCACACATTCACGACTTGAAATATTTTATAGTATTATTAATCTTGACGTATATTTTATATGTATTTCCTTTTTTATTACATTATTTTATGTAAGTATCTCAGTATTGTGGTACCAGCACCAAATTATTTGTGCCTGGTCGGTTTAAATGTATCTTTTTAAAAATATATTTTATTTTTTTTTTTTTTTTTTTTTTTTTTTTTTTTTTAATTGAAAAACAACGACCTCCCCTTCAATAAAAAGGGACCTTGCTATCATGTATAGTTCTGCGTCTCTCGCCGAGCCGACCACAACTACTCGGAGTTCATTAGATATCTATGGGCGAGTCCAGCCCGCGGGCCAGCGGGACGCACCTCGTCTCCGTGTTTTCTACTATTTCTTTCTTTTGATACTTTACAATTCTGTCACAGAACTGTTCAAGTGCCGATCTGTGCTCAGTACATGATAGATAGCCGATTCCGGGCTACCTCCATCCAGTCTCGAGCTCCAGATCGCACCTGGCCCTTGCGAACGTTGGACAGTCAACAAGTAAGTGGTCAACCGTTTGGTCAGTCGTTTCGTCGCAGTCGCACACGGGGCTTGTTTTCAGTTTAAATCTGTGTAAGTAGTGTCCAAAAGCCCCATGGCCAGTCAGGATTTGCGCCATGTGGGGTGCGAAGCGCCTTGTCTGGATCTGTTTGTATGCGGATTTTGCATCTTTAAAAAACATTTTTGTGACTGTGGCTGTTTCGCCACCCACATAGCGTTCGTTCCAGGTGTCTAGTGTATTGAGTCTTGTCAGTCGTCGCAAGTAGGAAAGTGGATACGAGTCTACCCTATTTGCGTCCCCACTCCTCATATACTCCTCGCGAGAGAGTCTGCTCTCTCGTTCCCCGGTGTGCCGATTGCGCCTTCAACCAGAAGAGTTCGATTTTAACGTGATTCTGGTGACACTCTTCAATTTCCGGCGGATTTCGGCAACTTGGGGATTCAGAGATCGTCCACCCACGATACATCCAGCGAGGAGCGAGATCACTACTGCCGCGTTCCGCCTCTCCCTGGTCAAATACGTCACTGCGTCCCTTACTGCTAGCTCCGCTTGGTACACGGTACATGTGGAGCTAGCCTCAACTTTTGGTACTTTACCTCGGTCCCGTCATCCACTCAGTCCATGCCGCTCCCACGCCTGCGTCGTTTTGCTTCCGTCTGTATATACTTTTGTGAAAGGAAGGTTGTCGATTTCTGTCGGGTCGTCCAGTTTCCTGTACGTTATTTTCAGTCTTTTGGCAGGATGTGGGAGCTCGGTGTATGGTAGTCGTTCTCAATAGTCATAGTACGTCACGTGCGGTGACTCCCCTTCCGTGCTAGGTATACGGTCGCAGCCTCCTTGACTCGGAGGTCTAGAGGGAGTATCCCTGCTAATAATGCCGCTGAATTGAGTGCTGCTGTTTTGTATGTTTTTGCGATTTTTTGGGCGAACCCCCTTGTATACGTCTACTTCTTTTTTATATACAATTTTTCTACGGCTGGCGCCCACACGGCCGCTGCATAGAGGATTATAGGCTCAATCACTGCAGTGTATAGGGCCGCAATATTGCTGTAATCCCATCCTATCTTACTGCTCTTGACACCTGTTTATAAATTGATATGGCCTTTGTACAGATGCTGTTCACGTGGCTGCTGAAGGTCAGTCCAGCGTCTATTTCTACGCCCAAGATCTTTATTTTCTTTGTCAGAGTTATCGGTACTTTGTTCATAACAAGGCGCGGGTTATCAAACCTACGTTTTCGTGTCACCACCATCGCATTGGTTTTGTGAGGTGCGAACTTAAGTCTGTTCCTCTCGCCCCACGCATGCACAGTTTCCAATACCTATTGGCTCTATTTGTTACCTCCTCTCCCGTGTCTCCATCAATTATTAGCAGCAATCATCTGCAAATGCTTGGATCTTGACTTGCTCACATCTATCGCCTTAAGTAGAGGGTCAATTAATAAATTCCACAGCGTTGGACCGGCTATCGAGCCCTGTACGCATCCTTTGGTTGTTGTTTTAGTTATTTTGTGGCCTGCGTAGTTAAGGACGACGCTCCTGTCTTGGAGGTAGCTGTTCATAATCCTAACTGTTTTTGCGGGACATTTCTCTTCCTCCAATCGGACGAGTATTTGGGGCCACCAGGCGCTGTCAAAGGCGCCCTCTATATCGAGCGATATTACAGCTATGATTTTCTTTTGCTTGAGCTTGTTCTTAATATGGCTCACTGCGGTATAGAGGGCGTCCTCAGTGCTGCGCTGAGGCATAAAGCCGAACTGGCGTTTGCTCAGTCGTGGTACCAGGTGCCATCTGATTCTTCTGACTATCATTTTCTCGTACACTTTTCCCATTACTGGCAGTAATCCTATTGGCCTGTAGGCCTTGGGGTTGGTGTAATCGAGTTTCCCCGGCTTCCGTAGAACCACTACAGTAGCTCTTTTCCAGAGAGTCGGAAAGTGTCCCAACTCTGCACTTTTGTTAATCAGTTGCAGGTATATATCGGAAGATGCCCTAATGGCCTGTTTACATATGTCTGCAGTGATTCCGTCATTCAGGTGCTTTCCTAGGGTTGAAACTGTCGACTGCATCGTCTAGTTCTATGTGAGTGAAGGGCGGGTCTACTAATTTATCTCTCAAAACTCTTTCGCTAGCTCTGGTAACTTTGTGGCCATCATCGTCCCTTCCGTAGTGTCGTCCGGAAAGAAGGTCTCCTAAAGTTTAGCCGACTCTTCCTCTGTAATGTAGTCACCGCCATAACTGAGGGGTATATCTTCTTTCTTCTTTTCCGTCCTTCTTATTATCCTATAGATACTATCCAATACTTTCCCTGTCCTGTTTACTGCAAAATCCTTCCAGCTCCTGATTTGGGCACTTCTAGCCTCCTCCTCTACCTATCTTTGGCTTCTTTGTAATCTTCTACGACTTTCTGTCGTCTCTTCGGCTAGCACAGCGAATTCTCCTCTTTTTCGTAGCTGCCTCCTTCTTGAGTCTCTCAAGTTCATCGGACCACCATGCTATTTTCACTTTTTTGTTATCTTTTATTTTCGGAATTGTCGCGTCACATGTTTCTAGTATTAATCTTGTATAATGTTCTGTTGCCCGATCAATTTCAATTCTCTTTTTATTGCCTCACTTTTTCTTTAAGTTTTTCATCTTCCAAACATTTCTGCAAATTATCTTGAATTTTGGCCAGTCTGCTTTCTTTGTATTATATTTCCTTGTGTTAGCTGCTGGTTTTTTCTGAGTTGTCTTCTCTAGTTGGATTTGAAAAGATATTGTGTTGTGGTCTGACGAAACTAGTGATGTGTTCACCTTCCAATCGTCGATGCGATCAAGCAGATCCTCAGTCTTAGCGTAACGTCATGTAGCTTTGAGACTTCGGGACCTCTAATGGTGTCAAATGTTGGGACCTGTCCATCGTTCAATAGTCAGACCCATTCATTAATAGCTTCGAATTCAGGCCTCTCTATCGACTTTGGAGCCACCCCACCAGGGGTTCTTTGCGTTAGCGTCTCCCCCTAGTATTATTCTCTGCTGGATCGTACCAACGATTTCTCCCAGCTGTTTTAGGTAAGGACCGATATCCTTTCCGGGCTCAAGTATATGAAACCACTACCACATTCCAGTGTTCTGTGAATAAGCGTACCAGTACACGTGGGAGTAGTAAGGCTGGGAATTGTGTGATTCTGATATTATTATCAATTTTATTAACTTAAGTAACGAAAGAATTAATTACACTGAACGCTTGGACATCACGGGATGCATACTACGTATATATTATGACCTAAAGTTAGGTATAACGTAAAAAAGTCAAATAAAGGGACTGCCTGTCTAAGATCCGACTTAATGAAAGAACTTGGAATGCCTTAAGATTTTTCTGATTCAATATCTTTTTGTTCCCTCCGTGCTGAAGACAATAGTCAAACGAAATCTTTGCTAAAATTTCTTTTTCTAAGGTCATTTTGTGATTTATTTGAACCCCAAACTAGTTCTATATAAGCATTGTATATTTGTACGTATCCCTGAAACATATTGAGCAAACTTCTTCTTTTCTATGCATTTAAATATAATTAAACTTCTTATTTGGCTGAATTTCCTTATAATAATTTATTTAATATAATCTATAATATTATAATCTAGCTCAGTAGAATGTCAATGTTGAGAAAAATATGTTACATTAAACATCATTTCATAGCGTGCTAATTGCATTGAAGTATTATCAAACCATTATGATAAATCATCCTTAACGGTGACTTTAAGACATTTAAAACAATTCACCTCTCACATATAATTGCATAGAAGGAACTAGTGCAATTATGCAACAATCTAAAAGTTCACTCACTCAAGCCCCAGGTTAGAAAATAAAAACAAAAGGAAGACGCCCGCGGCTTTTTTCAACCAAATGAAACGTGAAAAAGTAGTGTGAATATTTAAATTTAATAAAATAAAAAGCATCGCCCGAGGCTGCAAACAATTTACTAGCTACATGGTTGGAACGTAGTTAAAATACGACGTTTTAATTAATCATGGCAGTTTTATTACGTTCTTTCATTTCGACCTTTGACGTTGGTATTATTTTATTAAGCTCGGGTTTTGTAAATTATAATATGACATGAACATTAAAAACCAATCACGGAATTCAAATTTATTGGCTTGTGTCGATACACATAATACTTTCTGTATTATGTTTAAAATATTGGTCTAATCTTGGTTTAATTGAATAGATAGCGCATACGAAATACAACCATGCTGGACAAAATGCAAATGTAAAAAAGAGATTAAGGATTTGTTTGGTAAGTCTGAAAGACTGAAAAAAGAGACGGCTAATAAAAATAAAAAAAAAGGTTATCAATTTTAAAAAGTTCCTATAAAAATATAATCTCACTATGAGTAGATAGTGATAGGTTTTTTCTAAATCTAACAAACAGCGACAAATAAAGCTTTTTATTTTTAGCTTGTTTAGGCTTATTTTTTGAAGTTAAATTTAAATTCGCTAAAAAAAGCACGAATCGTTTTCCTGCGTCATTTGTAAAAAAATATGTAACGTAAATTACATAATTACAAATAAGAACTATCAAATGCGAACTATAAAGCTTATAATTAAAATTGTTCTATATCCATAGCTACGACTCGTTATTGAAATATCTCAAACACCAATTGCTGACCACGTCAAACAGGTATGCCTTTATAAAGCGAAAACTTCGTGCAAATATAAAATAACAAAAGCATATTAAAATCTCTGTTATGAAATAAAAAGCTGGCTCAATTTTAATAAATCATCATTATTACGGTCCAGTTCATAGGTATTGTGAATTATTAGTTTTAATGAATTCTTATCATTAGTTTTTCATATTCTAATGATAATAAACTTTTTGGATAATAATAATTTTGTTATTATTTGTGTGTATTATAATACTACTTGTAACCAACCAGGTTAAGACTAATCATTGCAAACCTATACATGAAAAATTGGATCATGTTCAGTTTTATATAATGATAGGTGACACGTCATGATCGTCAAGAAATTAAAAATAATGTATTAATTTTATTTCTCAATTCAATAACATTTTCTGCTAGTCCACAAATCAAGAGCGTACAGCGGACGAGCAGAAAGTTTCGTAAAAATATGCTATTTGAATTTTGAGATAATGGTTTTCAGTTTTCTATTTCTTAAATAAGTACTGTAAACGTTGAAAACAGTGTTTATATAATAAATATGGCCTAATAGTGTACAGCTTTAAATCCCTTTTAATTACTAAGAATATATGAAAGTTTAAAAACCGTAGTCTTGGCGTGGGGCACAGTGCCAAGCCAGTTATAAGACAACGGGCAGGTAGGAAGTACTTGATTAAAGGTGAGAAATTTCTTTTGATGAAATATTTTATTAAAAGATTTATATATTTACGAGATTTAGAAAACATTTCAGAATTGAATACTATCTTATTGATTTATGCATTTATTATTATGCACAATCCCTAACTTATGTAATTGTTGCAACAGCTATATATACATACTAGTTGACCCAGCAAACGTTGTTTTGCCATACATGTGATTTCAATTTTCAATTAATAAATAAAAAATAGGGGTTGATCGTAGAGAGGTAAAAATTTAGGGTTATATGTATTTTTGTATGTTGTATCATAAAAATAAAAAACTCTTCTCAAAACTTTTTAATTTAATATTTGATCCAGCACATGGTCTACAATAACACAATGATAACAAAACTTTTTTATAATTTAAAGACTAAAATTAAAATTCGAATATTATTTAAACATTGACACTGCGATGGTAGCACCGTCTGTCGGATCCAATGTAAAACATTCCAAAATCAACAACTACTAATAAATTAAAAATTAATTTAAAAAAACATTGTTCAGCGGACAAAATTGTGAATCTAAACCATTCCCAGATCCCCTTGAACACACACAAAAAATTTCATCAAAATCGGTCCAGTTGTTTGAGAGAAGTTTAGTGACATACACACTCACAGAAGAATTATATATATAAAGATTTACATATAGTGCTATTTCTAGAAAAAAGGACCTAGGAAGGACGGCTTCTTTTGTTTTGAGCATGCGATACCCAATGAAATAATAATTGATTCCGGCAGGCAGGGAAAGCTTTCACCTAAAATAAGCTCACGCTAAAATAAGGAAAGAGATGAATGTAAACCCACGTTAATCTCGATTAACACGTACAATTTTATATATTTCGTCCATTCAACTTGGGAGTTAATATGTAGGCTTGAAAATTATGTTCTGATTATTATTGCGGTAAATAAATGTATTTGTATCAAATTCTATTTCGTAATAGAAGTTTTATATCATGTAGGTACGTTTACTGCAAATTTTACGTTGAAAAGCCTACATTTCCACTTGATGTGTTCAATAAAAGTGGCAATTATATAAACTGACCATTTAATTTTGATCCCAGTAAAGCCCCTACAAAGATTTCATAGGAAGTAATTCCGGACCAAAAGGGTATTCCTATAAAATTGATGTTTGCGCACTGCCATATTAGAAAAGTTGATTGCTCGTGGGCATTTCAAAAATGTTCTTTATTCGAATGTTTCGGGATTTACTCTCTGAGTTTTATTTTGTAGACTTAACATGAGAGGAGCTTGAGTTTGCGAAATATTTGTACTATGTTTCTGAACCGTGAATGGATTTTTCGTATTAAAACTTTTATGTGCAGGTGGTTTTCTTTAAATTTCTCAAGACTTGAATTTTTCAGAAGATATTTTATCTTTTGGAATTAGCCCGCTACTTTAAACATAAGTTCGTAAAATCGTTGAAAAACGATTTTAATAGGTATAGATCATTATTATGGATTCCAATATACCAAAATTTCAGTGTCTTGTTCAATAATTTATTAGCGTTTATAAAGGAGATTTATTTGAATATATGGTAATCTCATAAACTAAAGATAATATTTCAGTACCTATTTAAATATTAAAATACTATGTGGAATTCTTTTGTAGGATAAACGATAGAGACAGCCAGTCTATTCTAAAGTAAGCAAATCATCAAAAACATAGTATTATAAACGTAAAATAAACAACAAAAGATTTTGAAAAACTGAATGCAGACCAAAAGTAGTTCGCTTTTATTTGAGACGCGTCACGACTGGAATTTTTTCGTTTAGATGAACGAGATTACATCTAAATGAAATAACTACTGAGTAGTTCCGTTACACTAAAACTTTTATTTGATTGAATGGAAACTGTTGAGAACTTTGTACAGTTCTTTTTCTCAGTGAAAATTTATAATTTGGCTCGAATTGCTTGGCTTCTTCATATGTCTTATTTGAGAAAATGTTAATACTTTAAAAGTTACACTACTTTAATATCGATTGTTTTAAATTGATATGAACAATACCAACAAGAATAATTTCATCGTTATTATATTGCATTTTAATGAATAACACTTCACCAGATTAAAAAATTCGTTTAAATTATAAAACTGTTGATGGGACGTCGGGACACTTTTAAAATTTTAAAACTGTCATAAATTAATTCAGTCCGGTGAAATTGTTTAATAGTTTACATATATTGTCGTATAAATGAGTACTTATTTGTAAAAATAAAAGAATATTATCAAATGTTAAGAAATCGAGACTGAATTGCTTAGATTTTTCATTTCGTTTAATTTATTTCGCTTTTAAGCGTCTTCCTTTCATACATCACAAGATTAGAACAGAATTAGGTTTGTACTGGTTATTTTATTAAATTATAACCTGAAATTGTTACTTAAGGAAGGAAATAAAGTCGAAATACACAGATCTTCGACTATAACGTCTGAAAGATACAAACTTGTTCTGTTACTTACAGCTGGCACTGAGAACTTTATGAAAAAACTGAACCAAATACTGGATAAGCCCAAAAATATTATACAATATATATAAGTATAAGCGTTAGAATGATGGGGAACACTAGGACCGGAACTACCTCATCTTTATTTATGACCCACCTTAACATAAAGGAGTTATTTCCAGTCGTGTTTGTAATAAGTAATACATGTACTAGCTGACCCGGCACACGTTATTTTTTGTCATATAAATTATTTATAGTGCAAAATAGCAACCATGGACCTCCCGAAATACGTATTACGTAAACGTAAGCCAAGATGTTTCCTTTTTCAAGCATAATTTTTAATATAAGTAATTATTGTATTATAATAAATATATTTCAATGTAGTTTCTGTATCTATTTTATTTTTCGTTTTACTTTTGTCAGAGCAAAATCCTTATAATCAGGTCAATACCGTTTATGTTTTCAATGGAACAAATTTTCCCATTCAAAATCCAATCGCAAAAAAATAACATTGTCTTAAATTTTTGTGTAATATATTCAGCACACAGGAACAATTTATGTATATTTTTGGTTAGCCGAATTCGAACGGCCAACAATAGTATTGAAAGTAGCAAAATAGTTTTTAAAATAATCTTTCTTACATATTCTTTGTTAAGAACGTGTAAATTTATTGTTGCGATAGCAATTCCCTCAATTTAATGCATCTGATACATCGTTAATTTCTTTAAGGTAACAATTTCTAGCTAATGACGCACCGGCTCACTTAATTAAAATAATTATTATAATGTAAAGCTCATGTTGCGAGCTTATATTGAAGGCGTTTTAGGTTCTTGCTTTTAAGCGAATATTTCATTTACATTGTTTTATCAAGCGCGAGTTACGTGTGCTACTAAAATATTTCTAACAACTGATCTTTAACATGTGAACTTTACATTTTTTAGACTTGCATAGACATGAAAATGTATTTATTGCCTTTTTCAAGTTTTATATTAATTAAACTACCTAATTTATTTCCTTAATATATAATATACATAAATATATGTATACGTGCAGTTAATTTCGTACAGCTATCAGTATATTGTAATATTTAGGGAGACACTTATTTAAGGCTTGTTAAGGGGTTTCCAAAAACTTATAAATGGGGAAAAAAACAAGTAGCCCAAAAAATTAGGGGAAAAACTAAAAAAAAAATTTAACCCATAGAACATATGTTTAGACATTTTATGTAAACATTTATTAATAATAATTGCTTATTTACAGATAATTTACATACCATGAATTTTAAGATTACTAATAATAATATTAATCATTAGATTAAGATATGATTAGCCTAAGCAAATATGTATTGTACCTAATTTTGTTACTCAAATAGTTTAATAATATTTTAATTCAGCTAGATGTTCCACCGCCCGGGGATAACCTAGCCCGCCTAGGCTACTAGTATTATTATAGCTAAAAGAACCTATGTATCGATGAACATTTATGTGTTCATGAGAATAACATAGAGTGATAGTTCTTATGCATCTTGAGAATGTTAAATAATATTTTATGACTTTTTTTATTACCATTTCAGTGTCATGATAATTGATACAATTTAATATAATGGGATCTTTCTGAGTAAGGCTGTAACTTACGCATATTAATAATGTCATCCAATCATAAACTAAAACAGAAGAAAAGCCTCTCCTTTCATAGAATTGAAACAGGTCACGGAGTAAAAGTTCATAGCTTCCAAAAGCAAATAGGTTAACTTGTAATGATAAATGGAGTTGTATACTTTTCGCTTTCCGTATATGCATAGTTGATCGGGTTATTTTATATGCTAATGATGTTTGGAAGGGGATGAGTTAGGTTTGAAAGTGTATGAAGCAATGTCTGAATGAGAATGTTGAAGAAAATATTTTATTCTTATTGGACACATACTATAATCGTGAAAAATATAAAAATAATTTACGAATTTCTAAATTATCTTCTATTTTCCGTTCGCAAATCAAGTGTAGAGTGGACAGGATGAAGTGGCCAAAAACTCACCGTTGCTCATTTTAATCGCCAAGTTTTTTTTAAGTCACTACTTTAAAATATAACTACAACAATTACACCATTCTCCTTTCGGTGTCTTGAAACATTTATCACGAGAATAATAAAAGTAAATAAAAATTTTAAAATCACCCAAAGTGCACACACCTCAAATATTAGTACAAGACGTGACGAAATAAAATATAAATTTATGTGAATATGTACAATGCTATTCCAGGATCACTAGAAAAAGAATAATGCACGGAAATATTCAGACTGTCCTAGGTCAAAGGTTACTGTGGATTGCAGTGGGAATGCTTCTGCCGTGGAGAAAAATCAGCAAATGTAAAAGCCTCTTTGAAAAGTTTTCACCCATAAATCGGCTTTCAGTTTGATAAAAACGATGAACTCACTATTTAATATTTTAAGGGCTTACTTTAAAGTTTGGTAAAGTGCGAGCATCTACGAAAATATTTGTGTGAAAAATTCGACGGCTCGGAAGAGTTGGAGTAGCTTTTTGTTTTTGTCAAATTGATGAATGCGTAAACAGAAAGTTACACTTTCAGAGGTTCGAACACACAATCTCAATGATTTCAAATTTTTCATGATTATATGATTTACCATTATAAATACTGAAATATTTTTAAACAGTTAGAATTTCACTTTATGTACACTCTAAAAATATGTAACCAAGCTTCGCAGTCTCAGTATCTAAACACCCTGAAACGAACTTTTAATTTACTTTAGTTAGTGGCTAACATCCGATAACTATGGTTGAGATAGCATCGACCTGGATTTAGTCAGAAAATTGCCAGCTTAGTTCTTTTTAACTAATTTTATGAAACGCTGTGCTTTGATCATGTGGATTTATAAAACTATATAATACTAGCTGATCCAACAAACGTTTTGCTATAGATGTGATTTCTAGCAATCATTTTGATTTATTACTTACTCAATCCAGTCGCAAAGTATCGACATCTGTTAGAATCTTTTGGAGTTAACTGATAATTGTGACTGTCAATTAATTACAGACAAATAATTAAAGATCTAAGCTATCCTATCTCTTAAGTTGGACCACTCTGCTCACGGTGTGCCAATTTTATCTAAAATCGGTTAAGTGGGTTAGGAGTCCATCGCAGGAAAACATCGTGACGTTGTTTACTTTTAATTTTACAATATACATTACATAATTTGCCACTACTTATATAAAAGAGTATACATTTTTTTTTAATTTATAAATTTTCAATATTCTTTTATAAATAAACACTATATATCATTATTATATATTATACTGTATACAATATACCATTCTTACATTAGCGGAAAATATGAATTTGAGACTTAGAATATCGTTTTGAAAATCTATAAAGGAGCGTTTCTATATACTGACCAATCACAGAGAAGCGATGCGAGACATCGTTTAGCTTTGGAATAGTAAACCTATACTTTCCTCTCCTAATTTGTGGTTATTTCAGTCTGTTAACTTTTGCTCATAAAGCATCAACATTCAACCTGGATTTAGAGAGAAAATTGCGCGCTTGGCACTTTTAAACTCATTTATAAGCTGTAACTAGTAACACCTAGGCGTGACTCGCTTTGGATAGCTGCCGAGTTTTGCTGCAAGTTTTCACGTTTATAATTATTATGGCTCAAATGAACAGTTTTTGCGGGTCTTGGATTTAAATAATTACCTTTTTAAACTTATTTTCGTAAAGCAAATATTCATTTATATTTTAAGGTATTGTTATGTATTGTTTTGATTCTCCATCACTGCCCCTGTCACATTGGGCTATAAATTGGAAATTTTTAGGTAAATATATGATGAAAAAACATTCATTATGATTTTTTTAAATCGTATCCACTGTTAACAATGTAATAAAGGAACACGATTATAAAACTGATTATATTAATTTACTCCAACTTTAAGTTTTAAGCAGTCATTTAATAGTTATTTAAGCAATATCATTAACAAAAACACAACAAATGAACCAATCATTTTACAACAATCAAAATGTAACATCATTTTGCAGCTGAAATGACTAGCAGGCATGTATAGCAGTTAATGTGCATGCTATATCACCATTATTAGACATAGGACCCAATTATTAACTACAAAGTACGAAACACTTTGATGTATGCTTAAACAATTAAAAACATCTTGATTTTATTTCTTTATTACCTGAAAACCATTTATTCAGAATTAGCTTTTCGCGGTTTCACCCCCCGTTAAGTCTCATCTCGCAACATCCTCCGTTTAGTTTTACAATTATTACAAGAACTATGTAGCATATGTTAATGGATTGAGTAATATTCTAATTTAAAAAAAAAACATTTTCGTATTTTACGAGTTTATACACTACTAACAAACTTAAAAAGTATGTCTATACTTTTAAACCTCGTGTGTTTATAAGTTTTTGGAGGAAAAAAAAAATTTTTTTTTTTTTTTTTTTTTAAATTTTTATATCCTTATGTAGCAAAGTGTAATAACAAAAATAAAAAGTTTTTTTTTTTTTAAAAAACCACCCCCCCTTTTTCCCCACCCCCCTTCCCCAATAAACCCCCCCCCCAAAAGCGCCCCATTTTCCCCCCCCCCCCCCCCCCCCCTTTTCCCCCCCCCCCCCCCCCCCCCCCCCCCCCCTTTTTTTGGTACTGCCCTGACATCCATACAGAATTCAGTGAGTCTATTAACACGAAT